>JAUIMM010000303.1:3267500-3565000 GCA_031769625.1 Taudactylus pleione | reverse complement strand
CTTCATTAGCCTACAGGTAGGTGCAGTGACCATCCGTTTGCTTCGGATCCTCATGCGCAGCAGCAGGGTTCGCTGAACTGTCATTGTAGACACACGCCTGGTGGCCCCCAGGTTCATTTTGATGGTGAGCTGCTCCACTGTGGCATGTCGGTCGGCCCTTGCGCACCTTTGTAGCCGCTGTTCACCTCTCACATCAAAGGCACATGGTGCTTCGCAGTTTCCACGTCAGTTTTTCGCAATGGTGCCATTTGTCCAGTCATGATACACCTTCACCACAGTAGCATGCAAACAGTTCAGAAATACTGCCACCCTTGGCCCGAAAGCCAATAATCATCCCTTTTTGCAACTCGGATAAATCGCCCCTTTACAGCAACGAGTGATATGTGTGCAGATGGCCTATCGCACACCTTATATACCCACCAAGCCAGCACATGCCATGTGACATACTTCAAGGGCTACGCGCTGCCGACGTCAAATGTATGAGGTGGTGATAATAATGTGACTCGACCGTATATATATGGGATGTAGTTAATTTACCGGCACCCGGGATGCCGGCCATTGGAATCTCGATGTCAGAATCGAAATCCCGACGCCTATCTTTAGCCCGACGACAAAATCCTGACAGCCGACATCCCAAACAAACGTAAGCGGGGGCCATGTAAGCTGTTATCCACGGGGAGGAGGGTTAGTTTTAGAGGGGAGATTAAGGTCATGGAAACCCTCGGGCAGGGGCATTTAAATAGAGGAGGGGGCCCGTGTGCAGCCTCCGTTTCGGCTCCCTCCTCTCTGTCGGTGGCTCAGCGACATTAAGCGCTGTAGATTCTGGCTTCATGCCAGAATCTACTGCTCATGCATGGGTCTCCGGGAAAATGGCACCTGTGCCTACTTTCCTGGGGTGTCTTTTCTGCGCATGCGCAGATCACTGGGAAAATGGCCGCCGCAATATTTTATTTTAAAAATAGCACTGATTGTACCTAACCTTTGCCAATTCCCTTGATTGCGATAGGGTCACACTCACTTACCTTAGTGAACCACTCCTCATTGCAACTTAAATGTCTTGTTGCACCTGAATCAATATACCAAGAGTATTTTCTGTGGTTATTTGGGGCACTCAATGCTGATCTCTGTCACCACATTTGGGTCTGCACAGGATTTACTCTTCTCTGCTTACAGTTGGTTGCTTTGCGACCTATCTCATGACAATTATAACACTTGAACTTAAATTTTCTGCATTTCTCACTTTTTGCTTTCAACTCAGTCATCGCATTAGTTTCACAGCATACATGCTCTTGAAACTGCAATAGTTTTGCTCTCACTGTGTCTATTGTTAACTTTGCAGTGTTTCCCTCTAAAGCCACAACCAAGAAGCCAAACTCTAGTGTTACATTTTGAAGAAACGCTGTTGCTATTTCTACATCATGGATTTTTACACTAACAGATGTTAACTGCTGAGAAATAGACATCATCCTGAAAAAAATGGTTTTGATGCTTTTTTGGGTGCCACAACCCCCTTAAAGAAAAAACAGATGATAATTCTTTACACAAAGAGGAAAATATCTGAAAATGAATAACCTAAACTATAGGCACAGATGAAATGGTACATAAGTGATTTATTGTAAAACAGTGCAAACATATACATTAACCTATATCAGGGAAATCACAACATAGGAAGAAATAAAAACAACAATAAATTATCTTTTACCCCTGTAGAAGGGTATATTAAAAAAACTTCACACAATGGGACCCCTTGACCACCGAACTTTGGGATCTCCAGAAATTGTTCACAGGGATGGAGGATTGGGTTCCAATGCTTATATCCTTTTTGGTATGTTGCTCCAATAATGTCCCACACTCACTGCCAATGTGTTTCAACGTAAAGGGTCTTCTTCAAGGCATCACTCATATTTCTGCATTCGTGTAACTTCGTATTATACAATGCATGTCTCAAATTATTCTCTTCCTGAGAACTCCATCCTGATATCCCTCTTGCAATGCAGTCCACATGCCTCTAGCTGACACCTTCCCATGAATTATGGAATACACATGTTGCTCCACACACAAGCCTATGGTACCCATGGCTCTCTTTACTTCTTCTCAGCTTTGACTGTCACCAGGGACAATCAGTTACTTTCCACAGTCTTTCCCGCTTAAGTTACATCTCCATAGCAAATCTCCATGTAGTGCAGTTCTCTGTACCTTTCAATTTTATAAACTCCATCATAAGTGTAATTACTGTATGTATGCAGTGGCATAGGAAGCGCGGCTCTAGTGGAGCGCAAGCTCCAGGCGCTGCAGCTGTCCGGAGGTGCCGCACGCTGCTGTGTATCCGGCAGCTGTTTTAGCGGACAGCCTGCCAGGTGCCAGCATTGAACTGTGAGCATTGGCCTCTGAAGCGATCGGAGGCTAAGGAAGCCTCTGATCACTTCAGAGGCCAGCGTTCCCAGTAATGCAGTGCGCAGGTGACGTTATAGTTAGATCCAGTCAGGGCGCCATCATTCAGTGACCTGTTAATTATATATCAGTGGGACACTGGCTGATGGGTGCAATAATAAATATAAGGGATGGGGACCTGCAACAATCAGTGAGAGGGGGCACTGCCACTGACTTTCCTCCCCCTCACTGTTTGTAGCAGGTCCAAATCCCTTATATTCAATATTGTACCCAACAGTGACCGCCCCTATACATTATAATGTACAGACTGTAGGTAGCCAGCGTATAAACAGTCCAGCCAGGGCCAGATTAAGGCTTGTGGGGGCCCCGGGGCAATTAAGTTGTGGGGGCTCCATCAATAAAATTGCCACAGCCTCAGGCAGCAACTACTATGTCCCTTACCTTGCCACTGGAATCTTCACTAACCGGCAAGGTGGCAGCATACTACATCATGACTGCAACACTGCTGGGAACCGACTCCCAACAGAATTAGCGGACATGATTTCTCTGTCCTGCTGCAGTTATCTTGTGCTGACAAGCACTACGCTCCCGGCAGTCTGACTCAGCATCCGGGTCTACCCAGAATGCAGCGCCTCAGCAGATCCCCCTTCCCCCAGTATACAGCATCTTTCCATCCATTCCCACCCACCCCCATCCCCTCCACAGTGTGCATCACCAGGCGTACCCCCTTCCCCTAGTACACAGCAGCTCTCCATTCACCCCCACAGCACCCAGCGGACCCCTTTTCTCCAGCAGCAACCGACCGGCCCTCAATTCCTCCCTCCCACCCCCACACCATGCAGACCCCTACCCAAGAGAGGTTGCCCCCACGACCAGGCTTGTTTCTGCGGACTGATGCTGATAACTGGCTGCCATTACAGCTCAGTAACCCTAGATGGGAGGCAGCCAGGGACAGATAAGGGAATCAGCATCAGTCCGCACAAACAATATGGCTCTCCTCCCAGATCTCCTTGGCGTCTGGTCTGCTGGACTGTGCATTTGCACAGTTCACACATGAAAAAAGCAAATTAATTCTCTCTTATACAGCGCTGCCGGGTTTTGTTTTTTTTAACACGAACACTTGCCAGCGAGCACCTCAATGATGAATTCTGGATTAAATAAAAAAAAATTGCGACAAGAGCTAGTTCTAAATATCTTTAGTGCAGAAATGCTTTAGTAAATGGAGCCCATAGATAGAGAATGATAGATAGATAGATAGATAGATAGATAGATAGATAGATAGATAGATAGGTAGAGAGGGAGAGAGGGAAGGGACAGGGAGGAAAGGGACAGGGAGGGAGAGATAGAGGGAAGGAGAAAGTGAGAGACAGCGAGAGTGATGGAAAGAGGGAGGGGGAGAGAGGAGGGGACAGAGGGACATGGAGTGAGATAGAGGGGGAGCGAGAGGGAGGAAGGGGAGAGAGAAAGGGAGGAAGTGACAGGGAGGGAGAGAGGAGGAGGGAGGGAGACAGAGAGGGAGGAAGGGGGTTAGAGGGAGGAGAGGACAGAGGAGGAGAAAGAGAGAAGGGGAGGAAAAGGAAGGGGCAAGGAGAGAGAGGAAGGGACAGAACAGTACCTGTTGCAGCAGCTTTCTGATGGGGGCGGGCACTTCCGCTATTAGGCCCTGTCCCCTACCCGTACACCCGCGAATTGCGGTATTATGACAGCAAGGGGGCGGGGCTTCTATAGTCGGTCGGGTCCACCAGTCTACTGTATCAGTGAGACAAGTGTGATAAATGATGTCTTGTAAGCCGCCCGGAAGAGGACAGAATGGCCAGTTCTGGCCAAAATATGCGGCAGTGTGGGGGCCCCGGACCACCCCACCTATAATCCAGCCAGAGCACACTTGTGCTCTCCTGTCAGTCCAGCCAGAGCACTCCCCCTGTCAGTGCGGCTCCACTCTCCAGACTCTCGGTCCCATCTAATCTCCGCCCCCGTCTGACATCATATGCATGGAAGTGCAGAGTGTGGAAGCCTACGCGGCTCAGGCTGTCACTGACAGCTGCAAGCCGCGGACGGCTGGGCGGTAGGTGCCGTGCCAGAGTCAGGCTGTGGCGCGCCCTCCCTATGCCCCTGCTCCGCGTTGCAGAGAACCTGCCAAATAGGTTAGAAAAAAGACTTCCAAACTCACTGGCCTGTACCTAGTGCAGAGGGATGGACAGTGTATCATTCACCAAGTTTTCTGTTGCTGACCCTTCTCCCCTCAGTGGCTTACAAAAGCCTCTCCAGGCCCCAAGAGTAGGGAGTATCCTGCCCTCCTCCACAGACCTCGCCACCACAACAGACCCGCCCCCATAAGGGCTGCTTCCAGAAATTTCCCGGGCTGGTTTTCCATCCCAATCCGCCCCTGCCCATTGCTCTACCAGAAGGTAAATTGTCAAAAATACAAAGAAATAGGCTGCCAGCAACAGAAAAGATGCCGCTGTTCCTCACCAGACCTCGCTGAAGGGGTACGTAATGATAAATACCAGTGGCAATACTCAACACAATATGCCACTGGTAATAAGTTAAGTTAAGAAATGTTAATGTTAATAACACTAGTCTTAATAATGGTAATAAATATAGTTACAAAAGTCATTTGATAAGTAGGTTAAAAATTCCTTGATATTTGTTTATGGATAATATGGTAGAAACTTTAAGCCTGCAAAAAAACCAAGACATTGTCTTCTGATTAAATTCATTTGCAAGCTGTATAGTGGCCCAAAGAATTGGGAAAGGAAAAAGCTACAGCTCTATCACATTCAGCCCGAATCTGCTATAGCTGGGAAAGGAAAATATGCCTCTATTAATTTTAAAAGCATATTTTCATGAAGTGGCCATGCCAGAGCTGATGTTGTCATCTCCAAGCACCACTGAAGCCGGACCAATCAGCCGGCTTGCAGCGCACTCCAGGTCATCGTGACCCGGAGTGCGCTGTTCTCACAGCAGGGTTTCACGGGCTTCCAACATGACACATAAGGAAACACATGTTTTCATGAACTAAGAGGCCTGAGCAAAATGGAGTATGTATGTACTTGAAGGCAGGGAAGGAAGGGTTGATTCATAGTAAATTTTATTTAAGTGTATGAGAGAGGGAGGTGGGGAGTCATTTCAAAGAATATTAGACTCAGTCACATCAGTCCTTCCCCAGTTGAGCTCTTGTGGTGGTCCAGTATTTTTTTTTTTTAAATGAGAGGGGCATGCAGGAGATACTGTCTGTGGCAGCACACAAAACAGATGCTCTGAACAGGAAGGGGGCAGAGGGATTTTTAAAGTCTGGTACTAAACATCTGTTATCATTGTGCTTCTGGGATTATGGATGGGAAGGCTGGGAGGGGAGGAGAGAGAACATCTCCAGATACCATCACAAAATAGTCTCTCCATTTGGCACTTGAGGTGCATCTGACCAAACATGGCTGCTATGATCAAGGAAAACCTAGCCCAGCAGGTTGGTATCTACAAATCAAGGTTAAAAAATGGCATAAGAGTATTTTGCAAGTATACATACTTGTGATTTTAGCTGAAATAAATACAGTATGAAACTATAAAAAAAAGTAAGCATCAGAGTAGCGGCACAAACGCACAGCAGTTTAAAACAATATAGGACATCTATGAAACATTTGCCACACAGCAGTGGCAGACAGGAAGGCAGTTTTATAAACTATAAAATAAAAAATGTCAGGCAGCTATGCCCCAAACAGCACATAATGCAAAGAAAAGAGGTGCAAGTTGGAATTGTCCTTGGGCCCTTCCACCCATTCTTATGTTGTAAATAGGACATGCACAGTTTAACAAACCAATCACTTCAGTGACAGGGACTGCCAATTGTGACTGAAGCGATTGGTTTGTTTGGGCCCCCACAAAACAAGCTACCAACAAACAGATGACATTGCTGGCAATGATTTCTCTGTGCACAAACTGGCTTTACAGAGATGTTGTTGCCATCATCATCTGATTCCTCACCCTCATCAGTGTGTACATCATCTTCACACAATATTTATTTGTCCCCATTGAAATCCACCATTACAACCTCAGGTGCCTCTATAAGTTTTGGATGTAATTGGTGGTAAAGGTCTTCCTCGTGAAATCTGTAGTTCATTTGATGAACATCATCTTTTCCACATTTTGAGGAAGTAGCCTCCTATGCCGATCGCTGACAAGGTTCCTGTCTGTGCTGGAAACTCTTTCTGAGTACACACTGGAGGGTGGGCAACTCAAATAAAGCAATGCCAGTTTGTGCTAGGGCCTCCAATTGCTTTTTTTTCCTACCAGTAGTGAAACGGACTGTCTGACATGCCTGTTTGGACATAATATGAACATATCAGATGGAGTCATGGTAGAGGTCTCATTAATTGTAGGCAATTCTTTTAGACCTGACCAGATGTCAAAACTTGGTTGTGTTGACTCATCTGCATGAAAGTTACACAGAGCTAGCAGACCTGATAACCGCTGAGAGCATTACTGAACTGATATATGGGGAGAAATGAAATGTTACTGATGTAACTCTTTAGAGTGATAATTATAAATGTATATATCAGGACCTATTGTTATATATGTGATATATAAATTGACAGTTAAAACGGAACCTCTGTTGATGAGAATAACACTGTCACAAGCACATATAAAAAGGCATATTCCTGTAATAAGAGTGGATGTCATACAAAGGCAGCTAGCTAACAACATACAGAGAATATTAATGAACTGCTAGTAAGCAGAAAGATACAATGTGTTGCTGATGTAACAAATTCTTTGACTGTTCATTGTGACTTGATACATTACGATACAGTTATACAAAAGTGTGATACCACAGTAGCTGGAAAATACGTCACAGATAATGGGCATTGTTAATATGGGGCAATGAATATAGATTGCTAAATCCTATATGTAACATTACAGGAGACTATGAGGATATGAAATAAACAATAAACAATAAATCCAGTCCCAGAGAGATATACATACATTTAACCAGTGGTGATAACCACAAGTTTTAAATACACTTTCTTATTCTTTCTTTATGCACAGATCTATTTAGATCTATTTAGATTTATTTAGGCCGTCCAATAATTTCAGGAATACAATCACTCACGTCAAATTTATCACATTACATAGACACCTTTCTCCAACCGCTTGTCAAAAAACAAAGATCATACATTAGGGACACAACCGATGTACTCAATAGATTACAAATAATCAACTGACACGACAACTACTGGCTCATAACCAGCGATGTAACATCGCTCTACACCGTAATTAAACATGAACAAGGATAAGAGAGCACCAAAAACCACCTAATACAAGATTCAGATATGCAGGACCTACAGACAAACTTAATTCTAGACAGTATTCGTTTCATCTTAAACCACAACTACACATGGTTTAATGATACATATTACAGGCAGACTACAGGGACTGTGATGGGGATGAGATTTGCGCCAAATTCTGCTAATCTCTTTATGAGTACATGGGAAAATGACTAAATCTGGTCCCATGGTGAACTTGACGCAAATCTCGTCCTCTGGATACATTTCACTGATGATATACTCTGTATTTGGGATGGAGATGAATCCTCTCTGAATACATTTTTATTTTATATAGACACCATTTCTCATAATCTGACATTTACATCCAAAGACAGTAAAACACAAATCGAATTTCTAGATCTAGAACTCTTCATTGAACAAGGCAAGATTGAAACCAAGACATTTCACAAGTCAGTGGACGTAAATAGTTTTATTTTGGCATCTAGTGGACACTACCCCAAATGGTTACAGAACATTCCGGCAGGACAATTTAAAAGATTGAGACGAAACTGCTCAAAGATTTCCGATTTCATAACACAAGGGCAAACTCTCACAACTCAACTTATCTCCAAGCAATACAACAAACAACTAGTGAAAGAGGCTAGAGATAAGACACAACAAGAACAGAGATCATTTTTACTTCAATATAGAAACAAGACTGATCTTAGAGATCAGGGTATGAACATCAATTTCATAACACAATTCACCCAGCAAGCTAAACATGTCAAACACACCCTAAATAAACATTGGCATATTCTACTTCAAGACCCAATTCTATCAGAGATTCTGCCCCCCAGACCACTAGTGACATTCCACAAAGCACCTGATATCACAAAGAAATTAGTGCAAAACCCTACTCCAACCAAAACCATGAAACAGACTGCCTTACTGACATCAGGTACAGAAACAAGCGGCTTCTACCACTGTGGAAGCTGTAAAGCCTGTCAAACAACGGGACACAGAAGTACAAAACCCACCACATCCATAATATCACCCAGCAACAACACAGAATTCATCATTAAAAATAACATCACATGTAATACGAAAGGGGTAATCTACATAATAAAATACCTGTGTCCTAAATTATATGTGGAAAGAACCATAAGACCCTTGAAAACACGTATTTGCGAACATATACGGAATATACAAAAAGAATCAGAAGATCACCCCCTCGCTATACATTACAAAAAGATGCACCAATACAAAACACAATCAATGAAGTTCTATGGCATAAAGAAAGTAAAACAGAACTGGAGGGGAGGAGACTACACTATGTTAATAAATAAAGAAGAGCTTAAATGCATGATAGAACTAGATACCTTGGCACCTAAAGGCCTAAATCTAGATAACGAGGTCAGATCTATAGTCTGTAACACTTGATTTTTTACTCCAAATCCACGACATTACTCAGGTTAGATCCCTGATTTACTAGTTGATCCCTGTTAGACAAAGAATTTTTAACATATATTTAGTACAGATACCGATTATCCCCCCTCCCCTTCTTCCATGTAACATATCAATGAACAGTGTAAAGAGCAACACACCATTCAAGATATTAAATATCCATCATGCTATTTATTGAAACTGGACGATTAACTTAAAATGAACAATACGAAGTACCAACACAGTATAAGATTTTCCATACAATGAAAATCAACCCAAAATGGACGATTAACCTGTTCCACACTGAATAGACTCCAACAAAATGGCGAATGTGGAACACACATTAAAAACTACACCTCCAGCAGAAAACCAGAAACCAATCAAAGACAACATGCTCCTATAAATGAAAGGAGAGACCACCCGTCAGGATACTACACCCCCAGAGGAAGGCCTAAGGGCCAAAACACGTTGGAAACACATACTGAAAACTTGTGCCTAACACTGTATGGTTACCCTCCGTCCACTGATCACGTGACCACACCTGACACTAGAGCGTGCTCTATCCGGAAGTTCAGAGAAGCCGGATGAACAGCACTGCAACCATCGGAGACCACCTGACAGCTGCCGACCCCGAGGAGAGGAAGGTGCAGCCACCGCGCGGCTTACCCCTGCCGGGAAAACCGCCAACCCTGCTGCACCGACCATGGACCCACGCTTCAGGTAGACGCCCAGCGGACCACCAGGACTAGGTGAGCCGTTTTCTGTGTCCCTGGCGAGAAGCCAGAACTACTCCAAACGACCAGCAAACAGAAGTCCCCACAAACCAGGTACTCTGCACTTGTGACCCACATCACTAAGTGCTAGCATCCACTGTAAAAGACGGTTTCTGAACAGGAAGCCACCGAGAAGGACTTATACGGTTTGGGACACCACCTGTCACTTCCTATCAGTGTCTGAACTCTTTCGTACTACCATCTCATACATTGTTACCATTTCCCACTGTGTGTAACCATCCATAGTGTTTGTGTTGTTAATACCACATTGCAGCATAATATTGTATTATGTATTGAACAGATGGTATACTCCTCTGTTTTATACCCCTTATTAAACATATGCCATATCGCTCAGTGGACCTCCATTTATATAGTACCTATTATTCAGCTTATGGTAAGATTATATCTGTACACCACTAGGGGTTATATATCTGATAACTACTAGACACTATTCGTATACCACAAGGGGAAGCGCATTAGATATCACACTATTACTATTATCCCCCAAGAGAGCTGGCACCCTCTTATCTAAGTGCTGCATACCCCTGCCACTAAACTCCAGTGCGCAGGAATACCAAACTTTTGTCTATTTAGATTATTGACTATATTTTTAATATTTCGCCTTATTGGTAACCCTATACAGTATTATTTTAAATGATTTCAATAAAGATTTATAACTTTTAACTATGTAATTAAATGCTCAATGTGAACATGCACCTGAATTAAATACTCCATCTTTTTCTTTGTTACTTTGATGTAACCCCGGAGTATATGGTAGCACCTCAATAACTTAATTAATTTGTAGAAATATAATAACTTTTGCTAATAATTTCAGACAATATTAGGAACTATACAAATCCTTCTATTTACTGAGTTAAGGTCAAATGTAAAATATGAGAACTATTAACAAGACATAATGATGTGATTGTATTTATATTACTAGTGCGGGACCATATGTAATTTGTGTAAAACTGGGTTTACACAGAGTAGCCTGCCTTGGAATATGCTGCTTTTTCTTAGATGCTGCTATTGGTGCCACTGAAGACAATACACCCACCCAGTGGGCTGTTACAGTCATGTAATCTTGCGTTTGCCCTGTTCCACTTGTCCACATATCTGTGGTTACGTGGGCAGTGGGTACAACGGCATTTTGGAGGACACTAATTACGTTTTTTTTTTTTTTTAACATCCCTGTACAGGCTGGGAATTGCTTTTCTAGTGAAGAGGAACCTAGGTGGGATTTGGTAGCAGGGACAGAGGAACTCAATTAACAGTCTAAAACTAACTGCACTAATGGCGGATTTTGGATGCACTATTATTATTATTATTATTGTTATCGTTTATTGATGTGGCACCACAAGTGTTCTGCAGTGCCTTACAAATTACATAAACAAATAGATTGATTTACAGTGACTTACAGTACAGTACAAAACAATACAATACAGGACATGGATAATATACATTGCCTCATTCGCAACCATAACACCCAGATAAGCAACAATGCAAGTGTTAGGTGCCCTGGTAGAGAGTAAGAAGTAGATGAAGGTGGAGTAAGGAGAAGCACAAGAGGGTAGAGGGCCCTGCTCATAGGAGCTTACATTCTAAGGGGGTATTATCTTACATTTAATACCAGCTTAGATGTTATGGCGTCAGTGTTCCGCTATACAACTGGGTGACTGCTGTCATACTTGCTCCCCCTTGCAAAGGATTGTTTAACAGTCAATTGTTTTTTAGAACTACTACTAGTAGTCTTCCTGGTCCCCTCTGGGATGAAGATCCACTCCCAGCAGCAGCAGTCGTAGTGCTCAAGGATTCTTCTGAGGAATCCAGGATAGGGGAGGACTGAGTTAGCCTTATCAAATTGGATGCAGGACTACTTACGATCATGATTGACAATATTGTTGATGGAGGTGTTGGTGGTGAAGATCTAGTTGACGCTGGACTTCTTGTTGTTACATTTTTAGCCAAATTTTCTGAATTTTGCAAACACTTTTGATGGATGCACTGTAGATTACGTAACAGGGAGGAGGTTCCTAGATGGTTAGGGTCCCTACCTCTACTTACTCTGGCATGACAATGGGTACAGATGACTTGACAATTGTCTGGATTTGGGTAGCAATTCCATACATAAGTGAATTTTTCTGTTTTGTGCCCAGGCATGACAATGGGCTTTTCCTTATCATGGGCAACAACTGTTTCCACTGGGGCCTGATTTACACAAACAACATCCTCATCATCAACATCCTTAAACAGATTCTACATGGGACAAGGGGACAGACCAGCTGGCAACAGGCAAGTACGATTGAGTGATGTAGGTGTGTAATAAAGTTTTACTGTATATGGTGCATGTATACTGTCATTTTTTAACTATTTATTTTACAGTGGATGTACGGATGCTGGCCTTCTGCTGGCACTTGTAGTTGAACAAGTGCAAAAGGGCAGGCATGCTAGCACCTGTAGCTCCACTGTAAAATACAATAGTTTAGAACTATTTAACACATTATTACCCCTGTACCTACAGCCCAGGGATGCGGGGAAGAGCCCCAGGCTTCAGACCAAGCCTGGGGTTGCAGGAGAGGGGGTATCCCTTCTTGCGGGGGTACCCACCTCCCCTGAGATCCCCGGCTTGGCCTGGCCAGCTTTGGGGTGCAAATTCATTTGGCCATGGAGACCCAATAATAGGGTCATATAGCTGTGGTATTATACCCTGATCAGTTTGGGTCTGGTGCTGGTTTTAAATATAAGGGGACCCCTACACATTTTTCCCCCTATATTTAAAACCAGCACTGGCCCTGCAGCCAGGTTCTGGTTCCTTGTATACGGTGGAACCCTTCTCGTTTTGTTCCCCATAATTTTTGGAACCAGGACTGGCTGATCAGTCTGGGGCTGGTTATGCTTTTGGGGGGGACCTATGTATTTTTTTTAAATATAAACACTTTAAATTAAGTACACATGCAGAAACATACACAAATCACACTGATCTGTGTATGTTTCTGGCAAACTAGCAGCTCTGGAGGTGGAGTATTTTAAACTTCAATTTCTCTGTGAGTTTGCTACAATCTCACCCAAGATTGTAATTTCGATTCTTGGGAAATTTGCAAGTTGTATATTCTTACATGAAAAGTACTTCCGAGTTTGCCCGATGGTGAGCTGTTTCGAGTTTGCGATCTCACTCGAGTTTTACGAGTGAGATTAAAGAAGTCTTCCCCAAAGTCACCAGAGTTTGTCATTAGTAAATTTGCGAGTTGAAAAACATGCCTAAACTCCCCCGAGTTTTCATCTTGACCAAACTCGAATCTTAGTAAATTTACCCCAATAGTGTCACATTACGTGGATGATAAACTGCAGTCTGGCCGGCAGTGTCACTGAACAATAATAGCATAGCTATCACACACAGAAAAACCCTGTAAAAAATGTCTTTTATTATTTTATTTTTTGTGGAATGCTAATTTTATTTAACTTTTATGTTTTTAAACTGGGGAAGAGCACCCCTGGACCAGGCAGCAGCCCCTTGATGAACAACACAGCACCCCTTTATGGACAACAAAGCACCCCTGTGAAGTATGGATGGACCACCTACAGAGTCACAAATATGAGGATGATAAAATGCAGTCTGGCCGGCAGTGTCACCGAACAATATCGTAGCTAGCACACCCACAAAAAAAAGATCTTTTTATTTTTTGTGGAATGATAATTATTAATTTGAATTAACTTTTTATTTTTTATTACACTGGGGAAGAGCACCCCTGGATTGACAGAGCACCCCTGGATGACAGCACCCCTTTATGTACTGCAGCCCTAGCCCCTTGATGGACAGGACAACACAGCAGCAGCCCTTTATGTACTGCAGCCCCCCTTTATGTACCTCAGCCCCAGGCCCTTTATGGACAACACAGCAGCAGCCCTTTAGCTCATTCAGACCTGATCGCAAGTTGCGGCCGCTCGTTGGCAAAAAGGGGTCGGATATTTAAATGAAGCACTCGCACTGCGTCGTCTTAGGGCGCCCTCTATGTCTTTTTCGAGCTACGGCAATGTGCGCTCGCAAGTGTATAAAGACGCCCCCTTGCTACTCGCAACACACGTCATCTCCGGGAAATGTAGGATTAATCAGAAACATCGAGAGCCATCGGAGCTGCTCGCAGTCCTTGAGGTTGCCTTAACCCGCCGCAAGCACGGCGATCAGTGCGGGCTGAAATACATGCAGGTGACGTTTACAATGACGCTACTTTGTTAATTATGCACACCCTTTAAACAGCGTTTTGACGGCCTGACACACCTGCGTCGGCAACATCACTCCCCCGTTTACAAGCACCTTTCCCTGTTACCACCCACAAACGGCACTATCTGTCACTCAAAGTAGCGACCTGATAGTGGCTTATGAGCAACCAAAAACAGATTGCAAAGACTGGCTTGCACACTCACACTGCAAATTATACGCATGCGCAGACAGGCAAAAATCGCTCAGAGCGAGCGAGCGCAACTTAGCGACCGAGTCTGAATCAGGTCCACTATCCACAGCTGGAGTGAAAATAGTGCCGATCACCGACACCTTTATAGAATACAAAACCCATGAGAATCTGACAGCGGGCTGATGACGTTTTGCCTCATTTTCGATTCCAAGTTAGGCGGGAAAACCCGAGCCGTACTCGGATCCTACTCGGATCCCCTATGCTCGGGTGGGTTTGGTTCTCAGATAACCGGACCCGCTCATCTCTACTTCTCTACTTCTAACTGTATCTTGAAATCTCCTCAATACTTTCCAGACTCAGTTATATCCAGTCTGAGAAAAGTATAACACAGTGCTTACTGTGCCCTATAATACCTCAGCTCCACAGTGCTACAGACTGTATGTAACACTGTGGTTCTCAAACTCTTTCCGCAGGACCCCAAACAGAACATGTTCTCCGAGTCATCCAGCAGGAGCACAGGTGTATTCATTACTCATTTTAAAAGAACCACTAGTGGAGCTAATTATTTCACTTGTGATTCTGTGAGGAGACTTGGAAAACATGCACTGTTTGGGGTCCTGAGGACAAAGTTTGGGAACCTGTGATCTAGTACATACTAGTGCAATTACCATCTTTCTGCATTACTAATACCAGCTGTCATGTCTGAGGTTAGGAGATGGTCGGAACAGGCATGGGAGGCGTGGATAAAACTGGGTGACTTGAGCCAGGACTTCCTCATATATGATGTAAGAAGTAATATGAACTTTAGAGGATGATGGGCCCGAAGGCGAGGACAGTAAAGTAAATGTCTTTATTGAACAGCAGGTTGGAATGGGAACTGGATATATAATACTGATGAGATGGGCAGAATCGGATTGGGACCCATGATGCTGGGATGAGAGCTAGATCGGTTTGAGACCAATATTGTTGAATTGAAGAACTTGTCGGTTTGACCCTCATGTTGATGAATTGAAAAACTTCATCGGTTTGAGACTGATGCTGATGAATTAAAGAACTTGATTGGTTTAAGACAAATGTTGATATATTGAATAACTTGATCGGTTTGAGACCCATGTTCATGAATTGAAGAACTTGATCGGTTTGAGGCCAGTGTTGATGAATTGAAGAACTTGATCGGTTTGAGGGCCTGATTCAACAATGAACGCAAAGGAGAGAACGCACGCACTTGGTCGATGTTTTTGCTCTGTGCATGCATCGCACTGTGCGTGCGCAAACTAGCCAGTGCGTTCGGGTTATGGTACACAGACTACACGCAGCGTGCAAGCAGACCCTTCCAATATTGATTACCAGGAAATGCCTTTTGTGGGTGGTGACGGGGGGTGGTCAGGTGAATGCAGGCGTTATAACACCGTTATAGGGGCATGCATAATTAAGGCAGTGTGGTGGCATACACAGCCATACCGTAAGCTGTACACAGGAAGCGGCCAAAATCCTGCAGAATGACAGGTCAACCACTAGTGTGCGTATGAGTCCGTTGGTTCTCGATGTTACCGATGTTTACGCTATCTTGTGTACTGATCAGGCTGCAAGTAAAGGGAGATGGGCGGCCTAACATGGGGCTGGACATCTACATCTTGTGCTGCGGTCTCCGTGCATATGCATTGATTAGCTTATTCTCGCAGCGGAAGCGATGTTATACTGGCAACAGAGGCCAGTAAGGAAATGGAATTTATAGGGGATTGGATGCTGCGATCAGCTGGTCTGGAAGCAGCGCTCTGAGTGGGGGAAAAGCATCAGGTGACAGAGTCCAACATGGCTGCGCCCATACTGTGGTTTAGGAGGGACCTTCATGCTGGCAAGACACGCTGTTGGCAAGGGGCTGTGAAGAGCCATCTCCATGCCCAGTGGCAGAACACTGAGCGGACGGGACAGGAGCAGCATAGACAGGCCTCAGCACCAGCCGGGAGCGATGTGCAAAGTGAACAGACCTCTGTGCTATCTGGCAGTGATGCACAGCGAGAGTGGACCTCAGTGCTAGCCTGGACAGACACCAGAGAGGTAAGAAAGTGTTTTTTAAGGGCAGGAGCGTGACACCAGCATTCAGGTATCATTCCGGTTCCACTCCGGTGACTCCTGTAATCTGGCCCAATTATAGTGTTCCAAGCAATCCTGTCCCATTCCAGTGTTCAAGCAATCTAGTCTCATTCTGGCTGTCCTGATAGAGGTCAACTGGACGCGGTGGGCAAGCACATAATTATGGCCATTATTATGCTAAGAACCTCTTGGATGCAATTTAGCAGTATTATTATTAGGTTCAGCATGGTTAGAGTGTGCACTTGCACCTGTCTCTTTTTCTGTTTGCAGCACTACAAGTCTCAGAAGGTAGCACCTCACATTGTGTTTAGGGTGTGCAATCTAGGGCCCCTCCCCCTATGTATTCTGTCCAGAGCTACCCAGGTTCCATATGATCCAGTGTCCTGCTGGTTCTAGCCTGCTTGACGTACCAAAGCTCTCTGGGCCTGAATCATACCCGCTCGCTAAGATGCATACTCTCACTGCTGCCAATGGTATGCCATGAGTATGCATTGCGCGCATGCGTATGCATCGCAGTGCGCATACCTTAGCAAAAGTTCACAATGCATTCGCTCGCTGTGCATAGACAGCCCAGCAGAATGAGTGACAGGGGAAGCCGTTTGTAGGTGGTAACAGAGGTTGGCCATTAAAAACGGGGGAGTGGAGGTGCAAACGCAGGCATGCGTGAGCATCTCAACGGCGTTTTAGAGGTGTGGATAATTAAAAGACAGCATCATAGTACACGTCACCTGGCTTGTTTTTACACTGAAGTGTTTGCAGCAGGGTATGGTCGACCACTAGCGCTGCGATAGCATCCGATGTTACCCAATGTACCGATGGCTGTATACACTTGCTGGACATGATGTGCACAAGTGGGTGTCTTAAAACAGGCTGATGGGTGTCTGCACACACTATGTGATTGCTCTCTAAGAAATACTGGGCGTGCTAATACATTGCTGTGTGATAGCACTGCCTATGCAATTTGCATACACATCGTGTATGCCCAGATATTATAACAACAAGTTTTTGATTTATCATCTGTGAAAAACGTTTTTCATGACATTAGTAGTATTACTAGTACTAATAGCTGCACTAGAAGAAGATGAAGTAGATGTGGCACTTGAGTCTTGGTTCATCAACTTTCTCTTATCTTAAGATCTGGGCCATTTAGAAAAAAATAAATTAATTGGAACCTAGGATCAATATGGTTCACAAAATGTGACAATCAATTTGCAAGATCTTGGGTCAGTATGAAGGTAATGCCAGTGGTTCTCAAACTTTTTTGAATCACAGCGCCCTAGAGTATCAGCATTGTTTTCACGGCACCCCTAAGCCAAAAGTTTATGGAGAAATTCAGAAAAAATATAGTAAACTAGTAAAGTGAAGTAAATTGTGTTTACCTGTCATCCTTATGTTCAGTTATGTGGTGTTGACAGATTTGCAAGTCTGTTTGTCCACATATTTACATTACATTGACCATAAATAATTTGATTTGGTGCTGGACCACCATCCTGAGGCACCCCTGCAAGTGTCCCGAGGCACCCCAGGGTGCCACGCCGCACAGTTTGGGAACCACTGTACTATGCCAACATACTTTGCAAAATCATTTGCTTTTATCACATCCTCTTTCAGCTTCTCTTAATGCTTTACGTGTAGCTTATTTAGGATTATAGCTTGACTCAGACTGGTAATGTCAGAACTAATTTAGTTTGTTATGCTGGCCATACACTAACGCGATTTTGGGCCAATTGCAAGATTTTAGATGCATTGTACAATGCATTGTGTGGAAATCGTGTAGTATTTAGATAGGAATATGACACGATGCACGCTCCCACCGCTGTTCTATTGTATCTTATGATCAGACGGCTAGTCCGTATTATCTGTCATAATAGCATGCAGATCGTGCCGTCTATTTGCGCATGCGATGCATCATGCGCCTGTTCATCTGAGTGGCGTCATTTAAATCTATTATTGTCGTATGTTTTTGGTGAGACACACCATCGATCGTATTACGACCAGTTGTATAGGGGCGAGTGACCGTACGTCATACCGTGTGTCAAAAAAGCACCAAATCGTAGGTCCGGGACTGCCAGGGAGCTGCCAGGCAGTTCAAGGGAAAACGTATGATGAGTCGCATCTTATGCTGGTCGTACTAGTGTATGGCCAGCATAACACTTTCAAATGGCTTTAGCAACTTACATATGAGTTAAATAATTCTCTAATGTGCTACAGGAAATTTAACATGTCCCACCATTCCTTATATTATGGTTAGATGTTTAGCTCTGGCAGGGCCTGTTCTAGATCAAGTGGAGCCCAGGGCAAAGTTTTCCTTTGGTGCCCATTCCCCTTTCCCCTTGGGCTGCCTAGCATCATCAGATTATCAGGGAATTTCCAATTGGAAGCCACTGACACTGATTGGCAGTCACTGGGGTGGTGAATTTCACTGAAGGGACAGCAACTTGCAGACCCTAGGTAAAATCCACACTGATTGGGACTAATTTATAGTTTGATATACAGTCAGGTCCATAAATATTGGGACATTGGCCCTCATTCAGAGCCACTCGCTAGCGGCAGTACGCTCGTTCCGAGCGATGTTCGCACATCTGCGCATGCGTACGGTTTTTAGTACGCATGCGCGAACCAGTCAGTGCGGCTGAAAATCATTTGTAAGCAATATAGCGAGTGCCTGCTATTTTGAGTGACAGAATGAGGCGTATGTGGGTGGTAACAGGGGAAGGTGCTTGAAAACGGGGAGTGGAGATCCGTTCGCAGGCGTGCTTAAAGGTCAAAATGGGCGTTTTATGGGTGTGCATAATTAATATAGCAGCATCAATGACCACGTCACTTGGTTTTTTTTAACTCAGAACTGCTTGCAAAATAGCGGTTGAAAAAACCAACCACAAGAATAGCGAGCAGTTCATATCCTGTTCGATGTACTCGATTAATCTAATAAATAGCGGACATGACGTATGGTGCGAGCGGCCAGGGGGCGTTTTTAAGAAATAAAAGAGCGTATGTTTTGCTCGCTCGTTCAGACTTAGAGGTGTGAACAGACTGCAATGTGCGAACGGATCATTTGCATAGCCACCCCTTGTTTTTGAACAAACGAACGCAAATAGCGAACGGCTCTGAATGAGGGCCATTGACAAAATTTTCATATTTTGGCCTCTATTCACCACCACAATGGCTGTGAAATGAAACAAACAAGATGTGATTTACCTGCAGACTTTCACATTTAATTTGAGGGTAATTACATCCAAATCAGGTCAACGGTGTAGGAATTACAACGGTTTCTATATGTGACTCCCATTTTTAAGGGGCCAAAAGTAATGGGACAAACTAAACAATCCTAAATCTAACTTTCACTTTTTAATACTTTGTTGCAAATCCTTTGCAGGCAATTACAGTCTGAAGTCTGGAACGCATAGACATCATCAGACGCTGGGTTTCATCCCTGGTGATGCTCTGCCAGGCCTCTACTGCAAATGTCTTCAGTTCCTGCTTGTTCTTGGGGCATTTTCCCTTCAGTTTTGTCTTCATCAAGTGAAATGCATGCTCAATCGGATTCAGGTCAGGGGATTGACTTGGCCATTGCATAACATTCCACTTTTTAGCCTTAAAAAACTCTTTGGTTGCTTTTGCAGTATGCTTCGGGTCATTGTCCATCTGCACTGTGAAGCGCCGTCCAATGAGTTCTGAAGCATTTGACTGAATATGAGCATATAATATTGCCCGAAACACTTCAGAATTCATTCTGCTGCTTTTGTCAGCAGTCACATCATCAATAAATACAAGGGAACCAGTTCCATTGGCAGCCATACATGCCCATGCCATGACACTACCACCACCATGCTTCACTGATGAGGTGGTATGTTTTGGATCATGAGCAGTTCCTTTCCTTCTCTTCTCTTCCCATCACTCTGGTACAAGTTGATCTTTGTCTCATCTGTCCATAGGATGTTGTTCCAGAACTGTAATGGCTTTTTTAGATGTTGTTTGGCAAACTCTATTCCGGTCTTCCTGTTTTTGTGGCTCACCAATGGTGGGGCTTGTGGTGAACCCTCTATATTCACTCTTGTGAAGTCTTCTCTTGATTGTTGACTTTGACACATATACATCTACCTCCTGGAGAGTGTTCTTGATTTGGCCAACTGTTGTGAAAGGGTTTTTCTTCACCAGGGAAATAATTCTTCTGTCATCCACCACAGTTGTTTTCCGTGGTCTTCCGGGTCTTTTGGTGTTGCTGAGCTCTCCGGTGCATTCTTTCTTTTTAAGAATGTTCCAAACAGTTGATTTGGCCACACCTAATGTTTTTGCTATCTCTCTGATGGGTTTGTTTTGATTTTTCAGCCTAATGATGGCTTGATTCACTGATAGTGACAGCTCTTTGGATCTCATATTGAGAGTTGACAGCAACTGATTCCAAATGCAAATGTCACACCTAGAATGAACTCCAGACCTTTTACCTGCTTAATTGATAATGAAATAAAGAGGGAATAGCCCACACCTGTCCATGAAATAGCTTTTGAGTTGATAGTCCCATTACTTTTGGCCCCTTAAAAAGTGGGAGGCACATATTGAAACTGTTGTAATTCCTGCACCGTTCCCCCGATTTGGATGTAATTACCCTCAAATTAAATTTGAAAGTCTGCAATTAAAGCACATCTTGTTTGTTTCATTTCAAAACCATTGTGGTGGTGAATAGAGGCCAAAATCTGAAAATTCTGTCAATGTCCCAATATTTATGGACCTGACTGTATGCTAATGGGGCCCAAACATCAGGCATCTATTAGGGCAAAATCCAACTTGACAATATTGATTTGCCAATTCTGACCCAAAAATGATCAGATTGGGCAAGTCGGGATTTTTAACATACTGGATTTTATCAATCCCCTGAGAAATCACTAATCGGCAGATAAAATTGGCATCGGAGAATCACCACTTAGATGCATGGCCCACATAAGTCATGTTTATGCATAGCACTCATGAACAGGATATGGGACATACCTGCCAAACCTCAGGACAAAGTGTTTAGTATGTTTCTCACTTATGTTTAGTCCCCCACATTGGCTGAAGGCACACGGGACACCAGTAGGCATGGATGAGTGGCTCCTCTCTAACACACCACGTTCCTCTCAGAATGCTGAGCATAATTATCTCATGTGATGTCACCATGCCCAGCTATGGGAAAAGTGATGAGGAGACCGGACTAGTAGGCCAGCGGTGGCGGGCAAGTGTGGCCGTAACAGTCAATCATTGACTATGATAGTACTGCTACCCCCCTGGCTTCCAGACCAGATGGCACTGTCGTAGGTGACTGCGGCTATGCCCCAATTACGCTGTGCACCCAAACAATAATCTTTCTAGCCCACCTTTTGAGCCACTCCTGAACTTTTCATATCTTGCTGCTGTACCTCCAGTCCAGGGGTGTTTTAAGACAGGAGGGGGCCCGTGCGCAGCCACTATTTGGGCCCCCTCCTCTCTGGCAGCGGATGCCAGAATCTACTGAGCTTGCACGGGTCCCCGGGAAAATGTCACCCACAACTTTTTTTGTGCGCATTTTCCCACCGCCGCCATTTTCCCTTTGATTTTTGCTGCCCTGCAGCACCAAAGACTCTGAAGACTGCAGTAAGGTAGATAAGTATAAATTAAATATGGACTCAGGAGCCTTTTATATCTAAGCTGTTGCAGACATAACGAGACTCCAGGCACACAGAGGGCTCTCCTTCTGCAAGCAAGAATGCAGTGGCTAATTTATGGATGCCCAGAAAGACATGCCTATGTTTTTCTAACCACCCCCATTACCTCCCCCTGTGTGAGCGTAATCACGTTTCAATTGTTGCACGTGCACAAAGTGGCTTGCATACATGTACAATGGCAAACATTCACTCAATCAATCTATGTAGATATCGGCATTCCATCCGTCTATGAATCATGCCCAAAGTAGCTTGCCTGTGAATGAGTTGGAGTTGCGGGCTAGCACTGCTGACAGAATAAGGATGAAGATGATAATGCTGCTACTATTGGGGCTGCTGTTGAGAGTGATACAGCTATCCAGTGGGCTGTTACGGTCAAGTGGTCTTTTGTTTGACCAGTGCCGTTTGTCCACATATTAATTAGGTGGACAGGAGGTGCAAAGTTCTTTTCAAGTGATGATTTGGTCTTTGACCTCCCTGTATAGCTAATATTGCTTTTTGAGAACAATGGAATCGACATGGAATTTGGTACTGTGAGCACATGACCTCTACTAATTGGCTGAAACCTGATGCACTTATTGCAGATATTGGATACAGATCAAGTGCCAACATCCCTTATGAGATGACAATCTGCCGTAACAGCAGTTGCCCTAGCACCCACAGATTAATCTTGGGAATTATGGATTGCATTACAGGAGACAGATTGCATTTGATCAAATGATACAGGACTATTTAATAGTGTTCTTCAGGAGCTCAATGAACAGGGTGATGGTGGTGAAGGTTACATGAGGAATTTATCCATGAAACTAGTAGCTGTTGCTGGTCTGCTTTTCCATGTTTATTCAGTTTTTGGGAAGAACCTTTTATATGATTATGCTGCAAATTAAATATTAGGAAGATGGTGCCTAAATGTTTATCATTCCTACCTTGACGTATTTTGGTGTTACAAAAGCTATAGATGGCTTGACAAACATTGTCTGGGTTGAGATAGAAATAGGTCCCCACCTGAGAGGTGGATTTTTAGGTACTGTCGAAGCTGAATAATTGGCTGAGACAAGTTCAGTTTAAAATTTAATCGCAGCGACGCCATCTTGCGAATGGCCGCAAGACGCCATCTTGAAAATGAGATCGCAAGACGCCATTTTGCGAATCGCCACCTAAGCGCCATTTTAGGTAAACTCAAATTTTAGTACATGTGGCGATAATACTAATAGCACCATGCGATTGCATTTTTCATCATTTCCCATACGCACATTAATACATACAATAGCGTTGTTAACTAGTCACATATTAGCGAATGCATAGTACTTTGTATGAAACCGCTGTTTTATTAGCTTTATGCGCACGCATCTGCCCCAAGTTAACTACCGTCCTCATATCAAACCCTGGATACCCACACATTACATATTCACACATAAGGTTCAATAAGCTTTAAAGTGTATGATTTAAGTAGGTTCAGTTAGTTTAAATGCTAAGAAATAAAGATATTTGATAACTAAGGTATTATACATGCTAAACCAGTCGTGTTTGGAGTTGTACTGATGCGTATTCTTTTCACAGTATTCCAGTGTTATCGGTGGGGAGATCGCATCATGCATTCCCGAGTTATGGATCGCAGAGCCTACAAGCAACAAAATGTATATTTTAGAAACAACTGTTAGGATGCTGATGAAGGCGTGAAGAGGAAGACCCCCAGCTGTTAGAGGCAGGGAGAGTCTGTTTGAACCAAGCTGTTAAATGTGCTGTAACAGATGCTTCACCCCTGAGAACCAATGATATCAGCAACAGACTTCCCTTTTGTCATGTTTATTCTGGGGTGGTATAAATATGAGTGCACGAACGCTGATTCTCAGTCTTCGTGCTGAATGCTGAATGACGAGGGGTCTCTTGCTGAAGCCTATCTCTGGGTCCGGAAGCGCCTGCGTATGTATACTGTACTTGGGTCTGTATAATTTCCTTTTGCGCCTAAATTGTGTTTTGCTCAATTGCGTGTAACTGTCTGAACTTTTGCCTGAATATCACTTGTGCTTTGGAACCACAGATTCCACGTCTAAGTCTTTATTTATGGTGTGACTGCGTGCACAAATTAGAGTCATCCTTAGAAGGTATAGGCAGCACATTAGAAGGTATAGGAAGGTGTGTATAGAGGTTCTGATCCTGTATCGTTAGTTGGGGGCTCATAGTGAAGTCACTTACCTGCTCACATGGTACATACGGTCATCGATATTTCAGCAAAGGGTGGAGTGGCCACATGCAAGGTTTGCCTGCAACCGCTATGATCTGAAAAATCGCTATCCATCTCCGTGTGAATCAAGGGAGCTGACTAGAATCCAGGGACAAGAGAGGAAAAAGTTTGTTTTCCTCTGTTGATAGAACCTTACGTTTAAAGGGGTGTCGCAGTACTGAGTACGCGGCTAAGTCGCAGGTTTGCGCATAGCAAAGACGCACTTTTGCGTACGCAGTTAAAAAGCCATTATACGGTTGTGGGGTAGTCGCATTATTGTGTATGCGGCTGGTCGCACAATAGCGTATACGTACTTTCGGTTGTGCTGCCACGTGTTTGAACAAAGCCATTGAGGTTTTCATTTATTTCTATAACCAATATCTGGGTTAACGTGTATTTTTCTGCGCAAAAAAAAAAGTGTGTAACAGTGAATATTTGTTAAACAAAGTTAAGGGTATCGTATGATCCTTAAATGCTAGGTGCAAGGGTTAGTCTAGCCGCT
The DNA here is from genome assembly GCA_031769625.1 of Taudactylus pleione. Taxonomy (NCBI): domain Eukaryota; kingdom Metazoa; phylum Chordata; class Amphibia; order Anura; family Myobatrachidae; genus Taudactylus; species Taudactylus pleione. The sequence goes on along the minus strand of JAUIMM010000303.1, from coordinate 3,540,231 downwards.
CGGTAAGCAGCTTTACCGTTATATACACAGTAGCAGGTTTACATGTTGTCTTTGTTGTAGAGAGGTGCGTGAGAGTAGCAAACATACAAACTCTCATAGGTGTGGAAGTTGCCTTACTAAATCTTATCCGGGTGTGGAAGTTGCCTTTTTCAAATCTTATCCAGGTGTAGAAGTTGCCTTACTAAATCTTATCCAGGTGTGTGGGTGCCGCCGACTTAAATCGTCCACAGGTAAGTGAAAGTGTCTTGATTGTCTTTCACCGGTTTAAATCTTTCTTGAAAAGTGTAGGAGTTGTCTCAGAATGGGAGCCACGCAAACAGTAGAGATGTTAGGCAATGATGTGCTGCTAATGGAGGTGCCGATCGGATCGGCCCATTGTATCATGCATACCAAGTACGGTACTTATGCAATAAGGTATTGTGATTTATGGTTTAATATGATGAGAGTGTTAGACCGTTTCCCAGAATTGGTAGTTTCGATAAAAATGTGTTATACAATGTCCGGGATCACATCAGTTTGATGCGCTCCCGAGAGAAAAAGGTTAAATATTTTGAATGTTTAAAACTGTGGCAGCATGAAGGGGATGCGTGGCTTAACAATGTGCAAACGACGCAAACTAGCGTCACGAGCACATTGTCAGAAAATACATCCGTGACGCTAAATTGCAATATGGGAGAGCCGCAAAATGGCGCGCACGTGCGACAAGGTAGCGCCGTGGAGAGTATTGCCAGCAGTTCACGCTCACCTCCCCCACCTTATGTGGATGGAGGTGCAAGTACAGTAACCAAAAATACCCATAAAAATGTAACAAGCAACTTGTACCCTCTCTTAAGCAATTATAAAGAAAATGTTCATGATGCGGATGATGAGCCTATTGTAATGTCTGCCATTTCCCATGCTGTGCAGATGATAGATGCTGCATCACCACAATCACGAGTGGTGCCGCCATCTCCATCGGTAACAGCAAGGGAAGAGTTAATGCCCTCTGCACCCGTAGTGGAAGTTGTTCATACCATACATAGCAGCAGCAGACTAAACCCCCAGCCAGGTAATCAGGTCAAAGGTAGCAACGCTACCGGTCTGCATCCCATTCGGACAATAACTGTTCCAAATGGAAATGCAGACGCAAACGGTATAGTGCGAAATTTGGGTAGTTCACATGAGCCCACTAATAAAGATTGGCGTGTGGTGTTAAGGGCCTGCCTGCCACGCAATACCGATGTGACAAAATTTATCACGGATTGTGTATTGGATGGTGGCGTTCCCTTAACAGACCAAGTAAACCAAGGTAACATTTCCCACATTGTAACTCAATTGGGTATATATTTTCCAGTAGTAGTTAACTGGAACAAAATTTTCACCATTAAACAAAAAGAGAGTGAGACTGCAGAAGATCGGGCTCTGCAGGCTATCACCCAGTACACTGGGATAGAAGATATTAAAGATAGCACTCACCACAGGGGAATGATAGTACGGTACTTGTGGATGGTCTGAAAGAGAGTTTAAAAACTCGGGTTCAGACCTCAGCCTGGCTGGCGGGGACTTACAATAGATACCCTCATAGAAACCACTATTGAACATGATAAAAACATCTCCAAAGAGAGAGAAGCCCAGAGCGAAAAACTAATGGCTGTCAGTATACAAGCTCTGGAGGGAATGACGGTAACACCACAGCCAACAGACACACTTGCACTTGCACACACACTCATTTCTGAACAAGTATGTGCTCTCACTAACCCCTCTCAACAACAAACACAACTCTATCCCACTAACCAGATGCAACCACAGGTCCCATACTATCCACCAACTTCTTATCCCCCACAATACCCTTACCCTCCCTATCCTTACCCATATCCACCACCATTACCCTCTGCGCAAACCTCACCACACCACATGTCTTCACCCGATACACGAACATGTTTTAACTGTAAACAACCAGGACACTTAAGTAGAAACTGTACAGTAAAAAGAGTAGGGACCCCACATCAGGGAAGACCTGGATATCCCCATAAGGGATATGCACAGAAGCCAGCAAGTGTCCAGCAGGCACCAGCTCCAATTGTGGCCGTAAATGCTTTATTGGAGAATGGTAGCCAATGCTAGGGGTCAGGTCATACCTGTAGTCTACAGATAGTCAGGTTAACAGGAAGTACTAGGGAAGAACCGGTCATGATGGTTGATGTAGCTGGAACTGAATATCCTTTTCTTGTAGACACAGGGGTGACCAGGTCGGTGATAAAATCTCCCGTTAATTTGCAGGTGACCAACGAGACAGTACCAACAATGGGTGTAACAGGTAAAGTGGAACATTATCCTTTAACAAAGTCCACAGAGGTTACTGTTCTCCTGGCTGCTGCGGCTCCTACTAACTTACTGGGCAGAGACTTGTTATGTAAGATGGGATGTGTTATATATTGCACCCCTGAGGGTGTATTTTTAGATATCCCAGAGAGAATGGTATATGAGGTGCGGGATATGTTAGACACTCCTCAAAGGATAATGTATCACTCTACCGTTTTAAATGAAACTCCATCACAAGTAGATGAAATGTTGTCCCTAATTCCAGATTCCCTTTGGACTAAAGATGGACAGGACACTGGATTAATGGCAAACGTAAGCCCAGTAATGGTAAATTTAAAAAGCGGAAGGCAAGCTCCAAAAATTCCCCAGTACCCACTAAAGCAGGAGGTAGAACTAGGGGTTTTCCCAATAATTGAGCGATTATTGCAACAGGGAATTTTAGTTCATACAGCTAGTGTAGCCAACAGTCCCATCTTTCCAGTGAAGAGTGATGGGGGGGGTTATAGGCTGGTACAAGACCTTAGAGGTGTTAATAAGGTAGTAGAGCGCCAATTCCCCGTAGTGCCGTATCCAACTGTCATTTTGATGCAAATTCCACCAAATGCAACCCATTTCACTGTCATTGACCTCTGTTCAGCTTTCTTCTCTGTGCCTCTCCATCCTGTCAGTATCTATTCGCATTTACATACAGAGGTAACACATGGACACGATTACCCCAAGGTTTCATAGACAGCCCCAGTATCTTCTCCCAGGCATTGCACGACTGTTTACAATCTTTTCAACCTGCCAATGGATCTGTTCTAATTCAATATGTGGACGATTTATTGCTATGTTATGACTCGTTTATGTCATGTTTGAATGATACTAAACTTTTGTTACTTCATCTCTCACAAACAGGACACAAGGTGGCTAAGGACAAACTACAGCCGTGCCAATCCAGAGTAATCCAGAGTAAAATATTTGGGACACTGCCTAACCCAGGGGTTACGACACCTGACAACAGATAGAATCCAGGCCATACAAAACATGACACTGCCGCAGAATCAACAGCAAATTCATACCTTCTTGGGAATGTGTGGATACTGTAGAATGTGGATACCAGGTTTTTCTATTTTGGCCTTACCTTTACAGGAATTAGGGCCTGATTCAGACCCGGACGCAAGTGGCCGTTCGTACGTTAGGCGAACGTAAAGAAATATTTAAATTCAGGCACACGCTCGTATTTTCGTTCGCATCAAAACATCCTCCCCAAACTCAAGCGACCCCTCCTCTAACTAACGAGCGTGCCAAATAGCGAGCGTATATCCCCGAAGTGGCTTGAAGGGAACACACGCACTGCTCGTGTATTCTGCCTACCTCCCTCAATCGTAACATGCCAATCAATATATCAATTAGCTTAATTGGTGTTTTCTGGGTTTTTTTACACAATGCAATAAACTTTATTTATGTCCGTGTTTGTGTTTACCCGCAGAATACGTACGGCTTAAACATTCGCTTTTATTTGTCAAAATCCATGTTAACCCCTATAAACTAATTGGTATATTTGTTTTTAGCCCCGCATATTTCATGGAGTTCATTTTTTAATGTAAATTTGCTTACGCAGGTCACTGCATTAAGCCTATCATAAGACTCCTCAGATTTCTGGCCCTGTCGAACACATGACTCATACACTAACCAATAGAATTGCTCCTGTTAATATCCTAAATACATTAGCCAATCAGAAAATTTTTGAGCACTTTATCAAAAATGATTTTTTTGCCAAACTCCATTGCCATCATGAGAGCCTCCGCATTCACCCGGCGCGAGCTGCTGGTGCTTATGGAGGTGATGGATCGGCGGATAACCAGCCAGCCTCCACCCATCACCAACCGGGAGAAGCGATCCGCATATGCGGAGGTTCGGGCCCGCCTGCGCTCCTTCGGCTCACGCCACCATATTGGGCAGCTGGAGCGCAGGTGGTCGGACCTGCAACGGCGGACGCCCCGCTTGCTGGCATGCTTTCGCATGCAGATCGCTGCGAGTAAGTTTAATGGTTTGTGGTTTTCATGTTTGTCTTTGTGGCCCTAACTGCATGGCCATGTTTTCCCTGTCTTTCATCTTTATTCATTCTCCTCATATCTGCATGGCCATGTTTTCCCTGTCTTTCATCTTTATTCATTCTCCTCATATCTGCATGGCCATGTTTTCCCTGTCTTTCATCTTTATTCATTCTCCTCATATCTGCATGGCCATGTTTTCCCTGTCTTTCATCTTTATTCATTCTCCTCATATCTGCATGGCCATGTTTTCCCTGTCTTTCATCTTTATTCATTTTTTTTTTTTTTTTTTTTTTGGGGTGGTTTGGGGGTGCATTTGAATCTGAATTTGTTTGCGGATTGGTGTTGGATCTAACCACAATTTGTTTACCATCTTTTAGGGGCCCAGCGAAGACTACGCCATCAGCGTCCCGCCAGACGGCGAGCACGGCCACTCTCCCTCACCCCCAGCCAACACTCCAACTCCACTCCTTCCCCTATTCCCCCCTCCTCCCCAGCCTTCCTACACCCTCAGGCAGATTTTGCTGGACTCCTTCCCCTCCGTCCCAATTCCCCCTCTCCTCCAACCACCCCTCTTCGAATGACCCCCTCCCCGGAGTCGGTCATTACTCCGCCCCGATCTTTGGGGAATGGACCCACCTCCGAGGAGGACGATGGAGGGCCTTCTGTAGCTGGCGTTGGGTCTTCCGGTATGTTTTTTTTGGTGTTTTTTTTTCAACACAAACTGTTTGTTTTTTGTTTTTAATTGTATGTTTTGTGTTTGTGTAACACAAAAAAAAGTGGTTTTGGTGGTTTGCCATAACCTGTTAATGCTGTTTTCAACATACATATAGCACACCTGTCTGAATTTGGACATAGGCCTTGTATTTTTGCCCTACACCATTTTAGTGTGATGAATTTTATTGTTTTTTTTTTTATTTAAAAATTGTTTTTTTATGTGGTTTCACTATTGTTGTATTAATCCCCAATTTTTTCTCACCCACAGAGGAACAGAGGCTTCGGGCCAATTTAAGAGGATGTGTGGCCCAGATGCACAGCCAAATCATCGGGGTGCTGGTGGTCCTTGACCGTATGTCGGTCCTCCTTAGGGACTAGTTTTTTTTGTGTTCAACATTGTGTTAATAAATTGTTTTGTTTGAAGTTACGTTCTGGCTCATTCATTTTGTCCCAACCACATATTGTTTACCCTGACATAAGTATAGTGTTCCTGCAAGGATTTCACATTTGGGCCAATAAAAGTGTGTGTTGTATTTTTGGGGCAAACAGCCACAAGAAACACCGAACAGTACAAATCTGATTTCCCTTTTTTGGTGTAGTCCCAATTATATATTTCCACATTTTCCAGGTTCCTAGTTGGTGTGCAAGCAGCTTAGGGCAATATTACGAAGCAAAAGGATTGTACAGGATTCCTTTTGGTGTTGGTTTGGACCCAGAATAAAGGAATCATTTTTGGCAAAATTTCGACAGTACTGGATTACCCCTTAGTCATATGTTACATGTGTGAACCTGGTTACACTTGGTGGTAACTTTTACAAAAAAGGGACAACATTTCACTCCAAAAAAATTTATTAGCAACATAACAAAATTTGCAAAGTGGTCACTCACAAACAAAACACACAGTGATAATCTCAAATACAACACATACCAAAAAAAAAACACACAAAAAAAACAATCAAGAACTGGTTGACGAAGGACCATGCCAACATGATTCCACATATATGGCGTGTCAAGAAGTGTTCCCGAATATAGCCACAAAATATCCACATACAGGTTTGGTAAGGGTAGCAGGAAGTAGTCATCGTTGGAGTGCCAAAGATTATGTCAAAAAACGGAAGAGGGAGAAACAAATTAGCCAAAAATTAGATGCTCTCCAAAAAACCCAACCACATTAGGTATCAACACTGGTTTTTGACAAATAATTACCTAAAAAATCTGGCCACCACAGCATCGCGTATGGCCCCCCCACATACTGACCTCCGACCAACCTCGGGGGGGCCATCCTCAGGTAAGGCATCCTCTGGCTGCATTGGGACACCACTCCTTATGGCGATGTTGTGAAATATCCCACACAAGACCACAATTTTCGAAACCATATCCGGCAAATACATGAGTTCGCCACCAGAGCGGTGGAGGCATCTGAATCTGCCTTTTAAAAGGCCGATACAGCGCTCCACCACTTGCCTGGTGGCAGTAAGTGCGGAATTATACTCACTTTGTGGCCCTGGTGTGGGAGCCAAATAAGGAGTGAGCAGCCAGGGCGTGCAAGGGTAGCCACTGTCTCCTGTGAAAACGAAAAGACAACATCAGGCTCACTCTGTATGTAGCTTAACATTGTAAAGTACTAAAGGTCTCCACTTACCCAGAAGCCACGCATCACCAGCTTGTAGGTTGGTTAATTTGTGCCATATCCCTGATTGCCGGATGACAAAGGAGTCATGTGCACTTCCTGGTAATTTTGCATTCATGGACAGGATCTGGAGGGAGGCATCACATACCACCATTACATTGAGTGAGTGATAGTGTTTCCGGTTGCGAAATATTGCCTCCAGCCGTGCTGGAGGCTGAAGTGGTATGTGAGTACCATCCACAACCCCTATGATGTGTGGGAAGGCACCAATTTGGTAAAAATTGGCCTTGGCCACACTAAGGGCACCCATATCCAAAGGCATTTGAATAAAATGATGGAGGTGCTTGAAAAGTGCCTCCATCACTGCCCTCAGGATCCGGGAAAAGGAGGATTGTGAGATGCCCGCCACTATTCCCACCGTTGTTTGGAACGATCCTGAGGCACAGAAATGTAACACCGCCATTAATTGCGTAAGTGGTGGAATTGCTTTAGGACTGTCAATTTGCCGCTCAAGATCACTCTCTATTAATGAGAGAGTGTCTATGATGATTTTTGGAGGAAGACGGTATCGTCTTAAAACCTCATCATCTGGCATTCTAAAAAGGGTGACACGTGTTTGAAATATCTGGGGCCTTGCACGCCTACGATGCCTACGCCTGGGACGAGATTGAGGTTGGTCGGCTTCCGGGAGCAGGGCCAGAACAATCCGACCCAAATCAACCTGAAATGACAACATTGGAAGGTCAGCCTTTTTACAACACCCACTAAAAATACATGTGACTTTGCTTTCAAATACCATCCAGTGATGCTTACATGCCGGGGTATAGTCATGATATGTTGTCACTGCAAATAATAACATCAAAAATATACATCATTTTATGCTGGCCATGTCATTATCACAAATTTAAGCAACACAAAACATAAAAGGGGACACACACACATTTGGCACAAGAGCAAAATGACGTTACACACACTACGCCAAATAGAGGCCAAATGTAATCAACCAATGCTCCAGGCGACAAAAAACATTATTAAGGGTTGAATACACATTTCACAATGCGCAAATTAGTTCGCAAATACAGGGCACAATAGCAAGTAGTAAAAATGCGCTAATTAGTTCGCAAATACAGGGCACAATAGCAAGTAGTAAAAATGCGCTAATTAGTTCGCAAATACAGGGCACAATAGCAAGTAGTAAAAATGCGCTAATTAGTTCGCATATACAGGGCACAATAGCAAGTAGTAAAAATGCGCTAATTAGTTCGCAAATACAGGGCAGAATTTCGGCGGCCAAAAATAATTACAAAAAACACAGAGTTCGATTTGGCAAAAAACAACGTGACATGTGGAAGGCCAAACAAAGTTGCGTACAGACAAACAAGAACATTCCCTAAACAATTTAACACATGAACTTACCAAGAGCTAATATCTAAGAAACCGGACCAAAATGTCTTTGGAGCAGAGCCAAAAAAAAACCTACGAGAGATGAAATGACGAAATAAAAAAATGAGACAAAAAAACACCACAATGAGAGACAAATTGCACCAAAGTTATACTTCCCCAAACTTACCAAAACTGGAAACGATCCAAAAAACCAAAAGTGAAAAAAAAGGAAATGAACACCAAGAAAAACCGCTAACACCAAAACAAAAAAAAAACCGCAATCTCCAAAACCAGCCAACAATCAACTCCAACCAACGTAACCTCCAACATTCAATAAACGCCACCTCGAGTCGAAACGCCACAACCCATAAATAGTGTTTAGTTTCCCGCCCAAATTAAGGAAGGATCAGAGGAACGCACAATCAATGATGCGGCCGCAAAATAAGGACGCATGTATAAATACGTCACAAGACAAAAACACAATTCTGGTGTATTTCAAGTTTGAACAACACACATGGATACAGACCAGGAAAACAATGGACAACAGTCCCGCGGTAAGTATTTCATGCATTTTGACTCAATGATTAATTCTACACATATTATTGTGCAAGTTGGGAATTTGAGATTTCTTCAAATTACCCCAAATAGGTGAGGAGGATGACATGGAAGAGGCTGCTGGGCCCAGTAATCCGGGCAAAGCTGCCAAAAAGAAAAGGCAGCCACAATTCACAAGAAAGAAGATGGAGGTTTTGATTCAGAAGTGTGTGGACATCCTGCCACAGGCAGACAGGAATATGAGTGCAAGCCAGAAGTGGAGAATGTGGGAAGAGGTAGCCGTGGAGGTCAATAGGGTGGGGGATTATGTCCGTCTAGCCCGGGATGTCAAACGGCGGTAAGTAAACACTTGACCACCCTAAAACCAACAACCCAATCACATAAAAAGTAATGGTTCCAATTTAACCCACAGATGGCAAGACTTCAAATATCGGCTGAAACAAAAAATGGCACACAGGGCTAGGCATGCAAGGGGGACAGGTGGAGGTCCCACCCCTGTGTCATTGGAGTTTACAGAATTAGAAGAGCTGGCACAGGGGTGTGTGCAGCCTGTGGAGGTGTTTGGCGTGTCCAACATGGATACGGACATGCCAGACTTTGCGGCTCCTCATGTTGTCCCAGGTAAATGTTGTGATGTCACCAACTGTGAAATGTTATTGTGCCAATATGTAGATTCTAATGTGAGTCTTTTCTAATTTTTCCAACAGAGACACAGGCGGATGAGTCTGCTCCAGAGGGGAGCCTTGGCCGCAGAATTTCTGCTGGCTCTGCAGGGGAGGAACCAGTACATCCGGCTGAGGACCCTGCAGAAGCCAGTCCAGGGCAATCCCCCTCGCAGGCAGTGTCCCTCCTCACAGAACTCAATTTAAAATCGGATTTCCATACAGAGATTCTGCAGAGGATGGACGCCAGTCTGGTACGGGTGGCTGAGGCCCTGGAGCAAAATGCTGCGGCCAACGTGACCATTGGTCAGGCCCTGACGGAAAATACCAGGGCCAACATCCGCATCGTCACTGCCCTGGAGCAGCTCGTTCGCCAGCACATGGTGGAGCCGACCTCCCTTCCTGCCGTAACATCAGGATCCTCCACCTCTGGCACAACATCAGCCAATCCTCCAAATGTGCCTAGCCCTGTGCCTAGTCCAGAGGACACAACATCTGCCTCTGGACAGGCCAGCCCGATGACATCCCGGACCCGGTCTGGCGCCCTCCCTCCCCCAGCCAAACGGGCGAAAAAACGGTGACACCATTGGCTACTTTTCCCACACTCCTTCTGTGCTTGCCTCATATTCCTTTCTGGCCAAAACTTCCCTCTCCTTTCTTGTGAATTGTTTTTAATTTTTACATTTACGTTTATTCAAAAATCATTGTTTGCACAATTAATAAATATTGTGGAACACTGCCCAAAATGTTGTAGTTCAATATGTTTTTTTGTTATGGGTGGATACAAATAAATTTTGCAAAAATGGACGACTTTGTATTCTGACATTCTTTACAAAATGGGTTTCTTTTAATCCTGGCCCACAAGCCAACAACGGTCAAAAACAAAAATTACACATTGTAAAAAAAGTGTTCGTTAAGGAACGTTTTAAACATTACCTAAGGAGTAAAAAACACCTTGCAAACACAAAATGAGGGACCAAACCTAAACATGATGACATTATTGTTACAATAGTCCAAAAACGAACACATTGCGGCCAAAATACACCCCCACAAATGTACGCTAATTGATTGTGTAATCCTGCCATTAGCAGCTATGATTTCCACCTGCGTTCGGTTTTGTGCTATCCAAAAAAACTGCCTTCCAAACACATACCAAGCCGGTTTTCAATCCAACACTAATTGAGTATCTGACAAGCCGTGATTAATCGATGCAACATCGTGGAGTGCCGGGACGGAGGAGAAGGCCATCGCCACTGTGGTCGAGTTATCCAGCCCCTAAGCTGTGCGAGCATTTTGAAGGGAAAGAGGATCATCCAGTGACGTATGAGTTTGTACGAACACATTTGATGTTCGCATTTGTTAATGTATGTACGCCCCAAAAACGCCTCGCCACGCCTGCGTTTTTCCATCTCCACCCCCGTCAACGCCCAAAAACGGCCTGTTCTGTCAATCACATTTGACATGTCACTTCCTGTACGCTATTTGACGAACGAGCCAAAAAAAAACTCGCAATCAGCCGTATGCACATGCGCAGTGTAACACCGGCGCATGCGCGGTTAGTCAACATCGGAACGCAATGAGCGTACTGCCTCTAACAAACGGCTCTGAATGAGGGGCTTAGTCTCTTCCTCAAAGCCCGATCGTGTCATACACACAGAGGTATCAGAACAGGCTTTCCTCAATCATAAAGATTAGTCTGATAAGAGCTCCTGCATTGTGAATACCTGATTATGAAAAACCTTTTGATTTGTATTGTACGGAAGCCGATGGTTGTGCTGCAGGTGTCCTTACACAAAAACATGGTGATGCCAGTAGGCCCGTAGCATACTACAGTGCCCAATTGGACACGGTAGCAAGATCACTCCCTACCTGTTTGAGAAGTGTAGCAGCTACCGCTTTATTGGTGAGTAAAAGTGAGGGTGTAGTATTGGGCCATGATATGATTGTCTACACTCCCCATGCTGTATCTGCTCTGTTGAACTCAGCTCAAACCAGACACGTCTCCTCGGCTAGGTTCATCAAATGGGAACTAGCTTTAATCGCTCCTGCAAATATTACAGTTAAACATTGCAGTACGCTGAATCCAGCAACATACCTACCATATGTACAACATGATGTTCAAAGGGTGGAAGGAGAGGAGTTGCTGGCGGGAGGTGAGTTCGGCAGACATAATGATACGCACGATTGTATGACATATCTGAATCAGACCTTTACTGCTAGACCTGACATACATGACACACCTTTAGAGAATGTGGATGTAACTTTTTATATGGATGGGAGTTGTCATAGACAAACAGACACAGGTGAATTATGTACAGGTTATGCTGTTGTAAATGACACAGACACCATAGAAGCTAAACCTCTCGGTCCTCCTCACTCACACAGAGTTAGTAGCACTGAGTAGAGCATGTGAACTGGCAGCAGGCAACTCTGCTAACATTTACACTGACTCGAGGTACGCGTTCGCGGTGGTGCACAATTTTGGGGCTCTATGGCGTCTGAGAAATTTTATGACAGCAGCAGGCTCACCAGTTGCACATTCCCGACACATAAAACATCTTTTAGAAGCAATCCAACTGCCCAAAGCAGTGGCAGTAATTAAATGCAAAGCCCACACATGTGAGGATGACCCGGTGTCACTGGGCAACAACAGAGCTGACGAAGCTGCAAAATGGGCAGCAGGGTTAAAAATGTTTCCTCCAACTGAAACAATTATGTCATTTCAAACTATTGATATGCTGAAATTAATTGAGATGCAAAATTTGTGTTCAATTCAGGAAAAATCCATTTGGAAGTCCAAGGGGAGTGGGCAAGAGTCCTCTGGGCTCTGGAGGGACGGACATGGTAAGCCAGTAGCCCCCAAGGCATATTACCCCAGCCTGGCTGAGGCAGCACACAGTCTGACTCATCTGGGTAAACAGGGTATGTGCAAGTTGGTGAGGGCATACTGGTGCGCACCAGGTTTTTCTTCACAAGCAGAGAAGATAGCAATGTCCTGTCTGACCTGTTTGAGAAAGAACATAGGGAAAGCGATCCCTACTGAACCGTCCCACATTCCACCGACTGATGGACCTTTCCAGGTGATACAAATTGATTTCATCCAATTACCACCCTGCTGGAACCTTGTATGTATTAGTGTGCACAGACATATTTTCTAACTGGGTTGAGGCTTACCCAGCGGCCACTAATACTGCTGCGTTTACTGCTAAGAAAATAGTTCAGGAATTTGTATGCAGGTACGGTATCCCTAAAATCATCGAGAGTGACAGGGGAACCCATTTCACAGGTGATGTTTTTCAAAATATGTGAAAGCTGAGGGGTATTAATAGCCGACTTCACACCCCCGCAAGCCAGTGCCAAGGTAGAGAGGATGAACGGGACTATTAAAAATAAGCTAAGAAAAATCATGGCAGAGACTGGATTAGGATGGCCAGAAGCTTTACCTTTGGTCCTACATCGCATAAGGACCACTCCTAGACCTCCTCTGAATCTGTCCCCATTTGAAATATTGTTCTGTAGACAACCTCATTTGATTATAAGTCCACAGGAAGATCTAAAGGGTAACAACGAGGTAACTGTGAAGTATCTTATATCAATGAGTAAGCAGTTAAAGCAACAGCAGCAGAAACTGAAATTGTTGTCTAATGATATGCCTGCAATGAACTGTCATGATGTTGAACCAGGAGAATATGTAATGATCAGAAATTTCTTGCTTTCAGGTTGTTTGACTGATCGGTGGGAAGGTCCGTACCAGGTGCTGCTGACGAGTACAACATCTTTGAAGGTGGCCGAGAGAGATACCTGGGTCCATTCCACTCACTGCAAAAAGGTCAATCAACCGGTGAAGAAACAAGTCGGAGACAAAGCTGATAGCGTGGATCTGTCGCTCGCGAGCTTGGTCCGGGAGGATTGAAAAGGTCGTAGTAAGATACCTGAACTGAGAGAAATTTGCAGGTCTTGTTGTGACAATGGACGGGCCTGCTGTGTTCATTTTCATATTCTCTTTTAGAGTGTTCACCATCCTGGTCAGTTCGGGAATATCCAGTGTCTGTGATTGGGGACCGATTGAGGAAACGGGAGCTGATGGCAGTGCTGATGGAGTGGAATCAGGAGGAGTGCAATGCCAATCAGGGGAGTGCCTTTCCAATCTTAGTACTGTTATTGTTAAAAGAGCTGTAATTCCGGATACTCGGGGAAGGTGTGGAGGGTTATCGCCTGAAGATTCCTGTATTTGTGAGCTTTGTGGGTCCCTAGTTGATGAGAACTGTATCCAATGGTGCCAACCTAAATATAATCCATACTGGGGTGGGTATCCTCTAGAGGATTATCATAGCATGGTAGGCAAAGTGTTAAATCAAACTGATTGCTGGGTGTGTTCACATGTGCCCCAGGGACAGCATAACGTAAGGGTTGGTGCCATTTCTGCTGAATATCACGGAAATTTTAGAATTACAAAAAGGGAAAACATTGGATGGAAAATTCCTCTCATCCAAACCACCTCATTTCAAACTCTATCAATTCTAAGTAGATAGATCACTTTTGTGTTTAAACATAACCAACCCCAATAAACCCGGGAGTTGGGAAGTGACGGGGAATAATCAGACGATGACCTTCTCACAAATAGCTGATAATGAGTCCATAAACCATGATCTGCTGCGCTCCATTAAGTCTGGTGGGAAACATTTTAGGTATCGGTATACATTGAGTTCCACCAAACAAATTATTGGTAAGGTGCCAAATGGTTATTGTGCTAAAATAATACAGCCAGAAACTTGCATGTACCAGATGGAAGAACCAGAAATAGGATTGTTTGCAAGGGAAATGTGCTTAATGATAATGATGCATACCATTCCTTATGTTCTCCCTGATAATGTATATTTCATCTGTGGAAGAAAAGTATATAAATGGCTCTTCCCGAGTTCCGAAGGTTTGTGTTACCTGGGAAGAGTAGTCCCAGAAGTTATGACCCTCACACATGTTGAAATGCTGGGTATACATAAAAACACACCGTCACCATATCTTCACACTCAATATGAACACAGAGGCAAAAGAAATCTGGTACCTGGTGATATACATAAAGCCACTCAGTTAATCAGTGAGACAACTGGCTTTCAAGTTCTGGTCGCATTGGACCCCACCAGGATCGCTCGGGGTACATAAAATTTTAGATATATCCAGGAACTTGCTAAATTAATAGATAATATCACCGAGATGTACGATGACACATTCAGGTATACAGGGAGAGAATTGCAAGCGTACAAGAAAGAACTGGTGCAACACAGGCAAGTGTTGAATTATTTAACTGCTGTTACTGGAGGGTATTGCGTAACATTGACCACCCAATTTGGAGTAAAATGTTGCACCTATGTCACCAATGATACCAGCGACCCTAAGGAGGTGATAGACAGGAAGATGGATGAAATTCTGCAGCTAAAGTGGGAGTTTTGCAAGAACCATAACGCTTCAGTGGCTGAAGTAGGGGAAAAGATAGAAGGATGGGTGTCATGGCTGAACCCAGTGAAATGGTTCTCAGGTCTAGGGGAATGGGTCCAGGAAGTGTTCGCCAGCATAGGCAAATTCTTGATCCTTATACTGATTGTCATCATAGTAATTGGCATATGCGTCCGGTGTGTTCCTATTGTGTTGACGTATGGAAAATGTAAAAACAGAGTGAAACGAGAAAATGAAACCATGATGGTGGTTAGTAATAACAATATGTATACTGAAGTAAATATAGAACTGCATTACAACCCTGAACCAGGAAATACTATCATTTGATGTATTATATTTAGAAATGCATAGAATGTATTATTGAAATGCTATTCATAGAACACCTCAGATGATGTAAAGTCTCAATTCCCCTTCAAGACTGCTATTATAAGACTGGTGCATTCCCACACCTTTCACATGATCTTCCAAGATCCGCGGTGTGCGTATAATAGTAGTTTTATGTCCCCACCCAGAGACACATTATTGATGGATAAAGAACCACCTTGTGCCATCCCATAATAACACTAAATATGTAAATGTAAGCCTAAATTAAATTCTACTAACAGATTGTGATCGCATGTTGTTTGCTATCAAAGGGTGGACTGTCGAAGCTGAATAATTGGCGGAGACAAGTTCAGTTTAAAATGTAATCGCAGCAACGCCATCTTGCGAATGGCCACAAAATGCCATTTTGAAAATGAGATCGCAAGATGCCATTTTGCGAATGGCCACCTAAGCGCCATTTTAGGTAAACTCACATTTTAGTACATGTGGCGATAATACTAATAGCACCATGCGATTGCATTTTTCATCATTTCCCATACGCACATTAATACATACAATAGCGCTGTTAACTAGTCACATATTAGCGAATGCATAGGACTTTGTATGAAACCGCTGTTTTATTAGCTTTATGCGCATGCATCTGCCCCAAGTTAACTAGCGTCCTCATATCAAACCCTGGATACCCACACATTACATATTCACACATAAGGTTCAATAAGCTTTAAAGTGTATGATTTAAGTAGGTTCAGTTAGTTTAAATGCTAAGAAATAAAGATATTTGATAACTAAGGTATTATACATGCTAAACCAGTCGTGTTTGGAGTTGTACTGATGCGTACTCTTTTCACAGTATGCCGGTGTTATCGGTGGGGAGATCGCATCATGCATTCCTGAGTTATGGATCGCAGAGCCTACAAGCAACAAAATGTATATTTTAGAAACAACTGTTAGAATGCTGACGAATGCGTGAAGAGGAAGACCCCCAGCTGTTAGAGGCAGGGAGAGTCTGTTTGAACCAGCCTGTTAAATGTGCTGTAACAGATGCTTCACCCCTGAGAACCAATGATATCAGCAACAGACTTCCCTTTTGTCCTATTTATTCTGGGGGGGTATAAATATGAGTGCACGAACGCTGATTCTCAGTCTTCGTGCTGAATGCTGAATGACGAGGGGTCTCTTGCTGAAGCCTATCTCTGGGTCCGGAAGCACCTGCGTATGTATACTGTACTTGGGTCTGTATAATTTCCTTTTGCGCCTAAATTGTGTCTTGCTCATTGCGTGTAACTGTCTGAACTTTTACCTGAATATCACTTGTGCTTTGGAACCACAGATTCCACGTCTAAGTCTTTATTTATGGTATGACTGCGTACGCAAATTAGCGTCATCCTTAGAAGGTATAGGCAGGACATTAGAAGGTATAGACAGGACATTAGAAGGTATAGGAAGGTGTGTATAGAGGTTCTGATCCAGTATCGTTAGTCTATTGGCAAGACATAACAATGCACTTATCATGGGCATTTGGTGGGACCAGTGGTGGCTGCCTTACTAGGAGACATTTATCACCATAATTTTTTTTTTCACATATAACACGGGACCTGAATCAGTGATAGACCCAGAAGCACAGTAGCTGAATTTTTGGGCACAGCTACTGTGCTAAAATGCTAATGCCTGCAGAAGGTGTCTGAAGGTAATAGACACCTCCAGCCAGCATTGCAGATCTGACTGCTGTGTCTGAAGATGCAGCATCGGATTAACATCCTGACCAGGGTCTGCAATGAGGTATGCAGACTTCCTGGCCACCTTCTGCCACTTGCAAAGCCAAGAACTCTGCATACTCTGACGCAGACCCTGGTCTTGGCACTCACAGAAAATGGGGGCATCACAGAACTGCAGGCTGGTGACACTCCATCCCCAAACCCAAATGGCCACAGCATGTCAATCATGCTGTGGTTTGGGAGCACTGCATTTAGGACTCATTCTGCACATGCGCAGTACAGATCCTGCACATGCACAGACCCACAAAAATTAGAGATGTACGTAGACCACAGGGTTTACATAGTTCTCTGAATCAGGCCCACAGTTATCATCATCCTCATTGACAGATACACAATCCTGTTGCAGAGTAACATCTTCTAAATTTCCATACTATATTCCTAAATCTTCATTACTAGTCATCCTCACATTTTCAGATCATTTAGAAATTGTGGGAGGATGCTGCTCAGAACTAATCACAGTTTTAAAATGTGATCTGTCTGACACACACACATGCTGCTCATAGGATCCCTTGGACTCTCCCCTGGATTTTTCTTTGAACACTAATTTTGTCTTTGCTCTTTAGCCTCAGTGTTATTAAGTTATGGATAAGTCTGTTTTGGAATGTTACACTAGTCACACTACAAGTACTACACTTAGGGCCTGATTCAGATACAGACGCTAATGCAAACGTAACTATATACTCTTACAGAGCGCAGTTGCTAAAATTGATCGCAGTTGCTAACATATGCTTAGTCGAGCATAGGGACGCCCACTACTGCCTTCTCATATCCGTCCGTCAACATACAACAGCATAAACATCGCAAATCAGGCAGTCACGCATTATGCAAGTCAAATCTGACCAGCTGCAAACACTGCAACTCCCCTGTCACGCAGAGAGCTCTTATGCTGTGAAGGTGATCACAATGGCTAATTTATGCTCGCCCATGAAATGGCATTTAAACGGTCAGACACACCTGCGTTTTCCTAACCACTGCCTGTTAACACCCCCAAATGTTGACTACCTGTCACTTACTTTGCAAATGATTCCTGTGCATGAGAGTGATCGCAATGCAATCGCTGCATGTGCGCAGTGCGATGTTCGCGCATCCACATTAGCAAACAATCTGGAAAAATATCGGCATTGCTTCTGTTTCTGGATTAAGGGCCTGATTCAGAGCCGGACGCTATTTGCGCTCGCTCATTCAGAAAAAAGGGGTGGCTATTCAAATTAACCATTCGCTCTTTGTGGTCTGTTCATGCCTCTATGTCTGAACGAGCGAACAAAACTTGCGGTCGTTTTTTGGAAAACTACGCCCCCTGGCCGCTCGCATCCTACGTCATGTCCGCTATTTATTAGAATAATCGAGTACATCGACCAGCGTATGAACTGCTCACTATTCTTGTGGTTGGTTTTTCCTACCGCAATCTTGTGAGCAGTTCTGACTATAAAATAACCCAGTGACGTGGTCAATGACGCTGCTGTATTAATTATGCACACCCATAAAACGCCCGTTTTGACCTTTAAGCACGCCTGCGTTCGGATCTCCACTCCCCGTTTTCAAGCACCTTCCCCTGTTACCACCCACATACACCTCCTCTGTCACTCAAAATAGCAGGCATTCGCTATTTAGCGAACAAACGATTTTCGGCCGCACTGATTGGTTCGCGTATGTGCAAACATCGCTCGGAACGAACGAGCGGCCACTTACGAGCGGCTCTGAATCAGGCCCTATAAGCCCTTAGATGGAAAAGCTAGTGCATGGGAAGTTGCAGGAGATGCATAGCTGTGTTGGTCACTCACTTTTGACGTGGGCTAGTAGTAGAACCAGGTCGACCAAAAAGTGGCGATGACATGAGCCTTTTGGGCCTGATTCAGAGTTGTATACTGTTAGCATCGCTGTTGGTCCTTGGACGCAGCAGCAATGCTAACATGTGCTAATGCAGCAGGACATGTCTGGTGTAAATAGACGACTCCAACATGCTTGTGTGATCCTAGACATAATACGCGTACCCAAAAAAGGCCATTACAAATCTGATTTGTTCCACATGATAAGAGGTGTGTGCTCTGGGTGTCATTAGACCCGGCTGCACTGCCAGTGTGGTCCATGGCACTACACACTAAAACAAACATGCTTCTGCCGCTGCCGGTGTGTTTGCTTTAGCACTGCAGCCAATAAGAATCAGACAGACTCGCAATAAAGCTCTGTCCCTGCGAATCCCCTCCGCAGTATTCTCACTGTATTTTTTCGGAAACTTACAGTGAGAAGGTGTCCGCGCATGTGTGGCTGACTCATCAACCACTTACACGTACCTCGATGATCGGTGCTCCAGTGAAGTTCTCCCTCTGGGGCTCTAGTCACCTGGTCTTCTGCACTCTGACCCTTGTCCGGAGACTAGCTGACCGCAGCCCGGAGACCAGCTCACTGGATCACCGATCTTCGGTCCCAGGTGTTTGTTTATTCCACTATATTTTTTTTCAGTTATGAGTTTGAGGTCTATTTAGATGACACAGTTGATTATAGGGGCCAACTCCCGACTCTGCTCTGCCTGTCAGAGCAGAGCAGGAGTCGAGGATCAGAGGGAAAGCCCTGATAACGCCATCTGATGATGGTGTTATTATCACAGGGCTTCCCCACTTATTTTTTTACAATTTATTTTTACTAAATCTCAGGCAGATCACATTTCCCATTACAAGTATGGGAAACGCGATCTGCATACTAAAAATATGCGAATTAAAGGGCATAGAGTAGTTTTTCATGAAAACGACTATAATTGCCTTTTAATAAATGTATGTGATACTAAAATAATGTGAAAAAGGTGTGAAAGCACCCTTATTGACATTTTTTTCGTAAAAATAATATTGATAAATAGGCCCTTTAAACTTTCTTCTTCCCACATGAACTTTGTTTCCACTAGTTGAAGACATTCAATTACTAGTACTAGTGCCAGTGTTGCTACTAGTAGCAGGATAATCATCTTGACCCATAGACTAGTCCATCACTAAATATATGTCAGACGACTTTATAATTAATTTACAACAGATAAATAGTACATTATTATTACACAGTCAGCATTGGACTGGCCTGCCAGGGGGCCAGGTAATTCAACGGTGGGCCCCACTGCTTCAAGACCATGCCCCTTTCTATGAGGGGGCAGGACTTAGCAGACTGTGATCAGGGGGGCAGAACCTAGCATGTTCTGGCTCAGTGTCCCAGTCTTAGCTGGTATGTCCGGTCAGCAGCAGCCTCTGTGCAGTGAACTTCCCTCTGATCCCAGGATCCTCATCCTGATCAGGTTGGTAACAGCTGCTGCCCTCATGGAAGTGTAATACTCAAGTAAGCAGTATCGTGTCGTGAAGTTTCTTCCATACCAAAACATATTATTTTGTTCCGCCGCTTCAGTGCAGGTTCCACTGTTACTCAACAGAGAAGTAAAGCAGGATCGTTGCACACAGAAAATATTACAATATCTAATAACCTATTAGGTTATTAACTGGAATTTATTTAACTGGAAACTTGACTGGGTAGACTTGTTTTGCTTTGTAATATTACACTTATGTAGTTGTATTATCCCTGTAATAAAACACTTCTATAGCAAAACAAACTTCTTATACAGCACTTACAACCAATTTAAAGCATTACTCAGTAACAGATCACAGTGTCAACAATATTTGACATAGAACAAGGCAGTTAATATATTAACTTTAACCTTGGGGCCCCATAAAGTGAGATAAATGAGTTTAGTATGATGGAGCTCAGTGGTGCACTCGCCAGAACGTATTTCCTCCTTCTAGACTCTATATCAGAGTAAAGCTGCCCATCCACTAGCAATCCATAGAAACGAGAGCACGATTACGACATTGTAATTGTGCAGTTATTTCTATGTCTGTGATAAGCCTACACTGAACGAGCAGTCATTCAGTGCAGGCTCATCAATCATCTGGCAACATACTGAACCTGACGTTATCATCAGGTTCATCAGCATGTTTGCCCGATGATACAGTAAATGTCGGAAACAACCAGCGGGTGAGCACATTGCTGGTCATTTCCGACTTTAAAGTGCCCAATTTGCGGACAATTTTCAAGCGATTCCACGATAACGACGTCGTTATCATGCAATCGCCTGTCAAAATCACCTAGTGGATGGGCAGCATTATGGAGCATGCAATTTATATATGTTACACAGCACATACTGTGGGGACGATTCAATTCAACGCGCTATTGAATAGCGACGGCAGGCACTGAATTGAATAGCTTCAGGAGATCGCTACTGGCGCTATTCAATTTGCATTGAATTGAATCGCCCCCATTGTTTGCTAAACTGTACTGAAACAAGGACTAAAGTGTCTTAGTTTTGCATAGAAATAGTTGCAACACACTGATGTAATCTCAGTTGTTACTTTGTAAACATCCCAGCATTAGCAACAAAGTTTATTTAGTACTGTGCTCCAGAAAGTCTCTGAGAATATTATTACTGAAAAGTTTGTTGGCTCTAAAGATGTTAATAAGATTCTGGTGCTGTTCCTTGGTCAGTGCTGAACCATATATCCTCTCTCTACTGACTGGGTACTTTCATTATACTGCCCAGTCCTTAGCTCTATGCAACCAGCTGACTGACTCTCTATAGTCTTTTCTGATACTCTCAGAGGGGAAGCAGTCAGGAAGCCGATGGACGGAATCCCGACCGTCGGCTTCCCGACTGTCTAATCCCGGCAGGGGTCTAATGACAGCCGTCGATATCCCGGGAGCCCGACATCCGTCTTACCAATGGAAGGTAAGCCGGGCGTGGACAGCCGTGCGCGGAGGGGGGGGGGGAGTTAGGTTTAGGTACTTGTGGGGGAGGTTAAGTTTAGGCACCCCTAAGGGAGGGTTAGGGGGTAGAATTAGGTTAGTGAATACTTACCCTCGAACCAGTGGTAAATTAGATGTATTTCTCTCAGAGGAACTGTCTGGTAGATCATGGTAGTAAGTCTTCACTCGGTGGTATTAACACAACTGTTTTGGGAAGCGGTAAATAGTGGAGGCTATGCTTTGTTCAGGTAAAGGGTTAAACTGTCTCTGGCGATGTTCCTCTCTATGGACTTGGGCTGTGTGTGGATAGTAATGCAGGACTACCAACCTGAGTGCTGACAAGATGTCCTCTTTATCTGTAGCCATTGCTCTCCCCAACTGATTGGATACCTTCTTCTGCAGCCCACCGAGTGCCTGTCAAGGGAGAAGCCCTCAAGTCACTGGGAGATACCACTGGGAATTTGGTGAAACACACACAACGTGCAGCTTTGCTCCCACTGGCATTTACCTCACCACAGCGCAGCCACCAACTGCTGTTTTCTCTAGTTCAAATCCTTGAGCCTGCTACAGTACTCACTGGTCCCCTAACGTCCACCACTGCGAGGGGCAGTACAAAAAGTCCCTGAACCTTAATGAAACCAGTTAAATCATGCCCTATATTAGACAATGGCAGGAGTCACATTCTAACTTTACAGCATGGGTATGCACACAGGGTCTTGGAGGGGTGCCACAGAAGCAACTTTCTCATTGGTCAGATGGGAAAAGTTCTGTTACCTCTGCAATGGTTGGTAGAGCTGACCCGCTGCCCTGAGAGCAAAACAGAACTCTGTAGTCCCTTCCCTGCTATATGCACACTACAGAGATCATCATCCTCATACATTCAGTAATCCATACCCTGCTTTATACATAGATCATCCCCATTACCTTCTACGTACCGAAATCATTCTCATACACTCATTATCCCCTTCCCTGCTGTGTACCCAGATCATTCCCATACATTATTCCCATACATTTATGGTACCACCATAGTTATGGGGTTACCCCTTTAACTAGTTAGGGGATATAGTTACCCTGCAAGCCCCTGTAAGTTATTTTTTTAAAGTTTATACAGCACCATTGGCCCTATAGGCATGTATAGTGAACTTTGACTGACCCTGTTCTCCCTGAACCCCACTGAGCATGTGCAAACAGGGAGGTAGAAAGTGCCACTTGGTCAGCGACCCATTTATGGAGGGAAAATCCTGCCCCATTGATTGGTAGCCTGGGTGTCCAGGCAGAGATCCCTGTAGGTGGCCAGTTGCTGGGTCCCCCCTGTCCACTCATAGATGCCGGACTGACAGGGAGGAGAGTATGGAAGAGTTTATAAAATACCCTCCCCAGGGCTGTCAGTGAGAAGAGTCAGGGAGGATTTGTCTGTGGAGTGCCCTTGGATCTGTCAAAATAGGGGTGCAGTATCCCCTATGTTTGCCCTGGATTACAATTACCAGACTTCACATTAACCCGGAAGGCTACCTATCCAACCTTCCCGGATGAGATGCTCTGATGGATATGAGTCCCTGGAGGAAGCTTGCCTTGGGACTTGCATAGAGGACCCTGCTTTGGAAGAAGCCCCTGAATACAGGACTGCCTTCCTAAGTGCCTATTACCGGAGGCGCCATATGTGGAAGTCTGCGCATGCTGGGAGAGAAGAGGAGCTGCCTGGGAAGGAGTTCTCATTGCTCCATCATCGTGGATGAAGCCCAAGCTGAGGAAAAGGTCCCGCCAATGATGAAAACCCTGCTGGCACCCGCACAGACAGAAGAAAAGACATCCCCAGAGAAAGAGTGCTTCTGGACCCCTCCTGCTGCTGTGTTTGTTTGCCTGCTGGACAGAGCCCCTGTGGAAAGAGATTTTGCACCTGTTGCCCCTTGTAAAATACCTGCCGGAGGTCTGCAGATGGGAGCTCCGGCGCTGTGTCTAGAATCTCGGAGTTTCCCTGGACATCGTGGGGGGCTGAACAGCCACAGCCAGGGGTAAGAACACCAGACCTCCCTCTGCTTAGCTCTTGTCTCCTCTTTTCCCCTGAGTGCAGCTCTTGCCTTTTATAGTATCACCCAGCCGGGACACCCCCTCACCCTCTTACCTTAGTGCCTTCTAGTGGGTCCCCAGCCTTTTTTCAGTGGGTCCCTTCTCCCCTCCTAGGAGTTGCCGCCATGCAGTTGTGCCCAGTACCTACTCTTAGGCCCACACAGGGGGTTTATCAGTTTATACTAGCCTGCCATATAAACTCTCATTGACAGTGTCTTTAAATTAGGTAAATTGTTGAAATAGGGGGGAAGTGAAAGATAGGTTACCTCTTCTGTCCCCCAAGAGTTGTAGTGGTGATTGATTTTTACAAGACATCTGTTTTTCTGGCGATGGTTTTACTATATGATGGTGGCATTTTGATGTTTGCCACCATCGAATAGTAATGGAGAAGGAGCTCGCAAGTACTGCAGCAGAGTTGCCAGTCACTCAGTCAGTGGCAGCTGGCTGCGTTGCGGTTGTCGTTAGTCCTGTTGCCGTACTCAGCTCTAACTCCTCCAGTGATATGAAATGCCAGACAGTCCGACTCTGCCCACAATGGCCGGGTATTGCGCATGCATGAATTAGGAAAACTGCGCATGTGTGAACCATCTAGATGGATTTACCATTGAATGCTTGTAAAGCTATCTACCATAGCATCACAACATTTCATGGCGGAAGCACATCCAACCATTAAATGACAGGCTTCCAATGTCCATGCAGAGAATAAGCTCCACCCCTCCAGAGAAGGAGCTGATAAGCTTAGCAGTGCCTGGAAAGAGGGGAGCTTTCAATGAGTGCAAGCATCTGTACCTCTGCAGCTGCTAAGCACAGTAAGCTATTGTTTTTTCCATTTAAAGTATCAATCGTTGATATAAGAAGATAAGAATTCCCAGGTTCGGATTGGCCAGGAAAATCCCCTATAGACCCCACTGCCTGGCGGATCCACCCGCTACCTCAGGGAACAGGAGCTGCAGTGTCACTGTCAGAGGTAGGGCTGGCCCTGGAGAGAACCTGCATTTTAAGATGCTCTCCTCTCATCAGCCAGTGCCAGCAGCAGCACGTCCAGAGCCCTGCTCCTACCAGGTGGGGGGAGGAGGAGGAGGTGGAGTTTCAGGACAGGGCTGGGAATCGCTTCAGAGGCCAGCGTTCCCAGTGAAGCACTGTGCAGGTGATGTCATGACATCACCCACAACGTGAGAAGCCTGCTTGGCCGTGCCTGCTGGATCAAGTTAGATCCAGTCAGTACGACAGCGGGAGCGACAGACTGGACAGGTAAGTACTGGGGAGGCAAAGCATATGGGCACCACTACAGGGAGCACTGCATATGGGCTCAACTACAGGGGGCACTGCATATGGGCACAACTACAGTGGGCATTGCATATGGGCACAAATACAGGGGGCAAAGCATATGGGCTCAACTACAGGGGGCAATGCATATGGGCACAACTACAGGGGGCACTGCATAAGGGGCACAACTACAGGGGCACTGCATATGGGCACTACTAGAGGGCCCTGCATAAGGGGTACTAGTAGAGGGGGCATTGTATAATGGGCACTACAACAGGGGGCATTGCATAAGGGGCACTGCTACAGGGGGCACTGCATAATGGGTACTGCTACAGGGGGCACTGCATAAGGTGCGCTGCTACAGGGGGCATTGCATAATGGGCACTGCTACAGGGGGCATTGCATAAGAAGCACTGCATAATGGGCACTGCTTATGGGGGGATTTGCTAATGGGCATTACTACAGACGGCATTGCATAAGGGACACAACTACAGGGGGACTAGTACAGGGGGCACTGTATAAGGGGCACTAGCTTGATATACTCAGGTTACAGGTTATAAGCTATGTTCCCAATAATCTGGTTCTACACGGACATAGAAACTGTGCAACCTTTCTTGAGCTGAGGTAACAGACTAACAGGAGCAGAGAGGAGGGTTGGTGAAGTAGATCTTTTCAGGGTGGGATGTAATGGGCATTAATGTGTGGCACAATGTGCTATTAGGGGTATTACTTAGTGTGGCATAATGTGTTATAAAGGGCATTACTGTGTGGCATTATGTTATAAGGGGCATAATGTGTAAGGGGCATTATGGTGTGGCATAATGTGTTATAGGGGCATTACGACATGGCATACATTTTTATAAGGGCATTACTATGTGCTGAGAGCGGTCAGTGATGTGAGAGGAAGGGGGTCTGTACTGGGAGGAGAGAGAGGCTCTGTGCTGAGAGGATGGGTCAGTGATGTGAGAGGAGGGGGTCTGGACTGAGGCAAGAGGTGGTGTCTGCTGAAAGGGGTCAGTGATGTGAAGAAAGAGAAGTCAGTGATGAGAGGGGGGTCTGTCCTGAGAGGGGTTCATAATATGATGAAAGAGGTGGTCTGTGTTGTGAAGGGAGGGGGTACTGTGCTGAAAGGGGTCAGTGATGTGAAGAAAGAGGAGTCAGTGATGTGAGGGGATATGTGCTGAATGGGAGAGGGGTCAGTGATGTGAGGCAATAGCGAGCTTGTGCTATGAGGGGGAGAGGGTCTGTGTTGAGAGGGGTCAGTGAAAGAGTGGGTCTGTGCTGTGAGGGGAGAAGGGGGTCTGTGCTGAGAGGGATCAGTGATGTGAGGGGAGGGGGGTTCTGTGCTGAGAGGGGTTAGGGTTAGGCTGCTGGAGGTGGAAGGGTAGGGTTAGGCTGCGAGGAGGAGGGTTAGGTTTAGGCTGTGGGGAGGGTTAGGTTTAGGGGTAGGGTTAGGATACTTACCGGCAGGTACCGGCAGGTTAGGATACTTACCGGCAGTATCCTAACCTTGTCAGGATGCCGGCGTTGGGATTCTGAGCACCGGCATCCCGCACCCAACCCATACATACACAGCCGACGTTTCAAGGCCGCAGCTGACCTTTTCTTCAGGGTGCTGTACAGGGGCATGAATCAGAGATTAAAATATAGTGCTATGAATTGTTTGAGGGAGAGGGGCCCAAAAACTGGTATCTTGCCTAGGGCACCATGAGGTCTAAATCACATCTCTGGGTACACATATCGTATAGTGTATACCCAGCTTTATTGTAGAGAAAGTTTAATGCAGAAAGCCTGTTCTTTTTTTATCTTTCCTAATAACACTGTGTAGGTGAGAGATGCAGAGCAGCCATCCCCTGGATGTTGATAATACTGACAAGCAGCAATCCTTCCTCCTTTTCTTAAATGCGCTATGTGTTCAAAATAAAGTGTACACAGAGAATTACGGGAAAATTATGAGTAACCTGCTTCACCTTGGAATTGTATAATTCGATTGAAAAAATGCAAGATCCGAAATTTCCGGGAAAATATTGTTCTGCTTCATGACAAGGTCCGGTTTGGGCATACAGATTTGAGTCATGATTCTGTACCATACTTGTCTACTCTTCCAGGACTATTGGGAGCCTCCCAAAAATTGGGTGCCGCTCCCGGCCCCACAGAAGAGTAGACAAGTCCCTCAGAATGGCCGCCACCCCCGTGCCCTCCGGCGCCTGCTTGCGAAAGTGGGCAGTCCGGGAGCAATGATGCAATTCGCGCCATCGTAACCCTGCCCTCTGCTTTATAATGCCAGCATTATAAAGCAGGGGTGGGGCCGCGATGACACAATCACGCCGGCACGCCCACGCACTGCCCCAACACCTCCATCTGCACTGACCTGGCAGCCCCCTACCGGAGATGGCTGATAGAATTTTGGTAACTATGCTCTTTACTACTCAGTACCCTAAATTCGGTTCTGTCAGATTTCTCCAAACCACTTATCTTTAGTTGTAATAGGATGTAGTTAACCTCTTTTGTATAGTCATTTCATTGGCTGAATCCACTGTAAACTAATTGGATGAAATTGCAGAGGCTAAATTTCAAGTGGATTTCCACTCTAAATGGCCCCACACACGGAGCAATATAGTGACCGATCTAACGGATTGAAGCGATATCGCAGCTATATTGTTCCATTTGTGGGCATGATATCGGCCATTGCGTGCTCCCGTGAGGTTGTCCGTCGCTCCTCCAGATCTTTCTGTCTGCACAAGAGAACTGGAGAATCGATGGACTATCTCATGCTAGTCTATGTGGGTGGAGGGGGGCATATTGGGTGGCAGCGCAGCAGATGGCTCTGTGTGTAGGGACCATCAGATATGTCGGACGTCAGATCTTGTGTCACATCGCCGGTTACACATCGTACTGTGTGTAGCCGGCTTAACTGGACTCTACGAGGCCATGTCTGACTGAAGAAGTACACCAATTAGCTGCCTATCAGGAGGAACAAGAACAGTATATGGGTTGGGTATGAAATACCGGCAGTTGGGATGCCAGCTGTCAATATACAGACATCGGCATCCCGATGATCAGTATCCTGACGGGTACGTAACTATGCTAACCCTCACCCCCTTCTCCCTCTAACCCTAACCCTAGTTTGTTGCTCCTTAACCCTAACTGCCCCCACCCTGCATTCTAACCCTCCTCGTTACTGCTTAAACCTAACCCACCCCCCTTGCTGCCTGAACCTAACCCTCCCCACTTAGTGCCTAACTCCCCCCCAGTGGTGCCTAACCCTAACCACCCCTATCCATAGCCTAACCCTAACCCCCCCCCCAGAGCCAAACCCTAACCCCCACCCCGACCCCCGTGGTGCCTAAACCTCGGTATTCCGACCCTGGGATTTCAACAGCTGGCATCCCGTCCATCGGCAAAGTAACTACATCCCCTGTATATGGTATGTGGTTTGCAAACTACCACATATTGCTTTTGGTTTAGAGAGCCAAACCCCCACATTTCGGAGGCCATTGTGGAGGGTGTGGTATAAAAGATTGGCAATGTAAATTATGCATTTTTAATTTTATTTTTATGTGTCTGGATCCAGTACTTATTATAGGGGGTATGTTTTAGTATAATATGTATGCACTTTATTGACAAGTATATATGTTTATTTCTTTGTGGTATTTTAGATTTATACCTTTTTATGATTAAATACCAGTAATATGACAGCGTCCTGAATTACTTTCTTCTTTTTTGTCTTAATATTTGGTGGGTTGAAATAATTCCCACTTTGGTTTTTAGGGCAGCAGTCTGAACAACTTTCTGATATATTTTTCTGTAAATTTTCACTTAAGGGGGGGCGCAATACTTTTTAGTTGTATTCCATTACACATTAAGCCACACACTGTAATGCTCATTACACATTATGGCACTTACAGTTATGCCCCTGACACCATATTATGCTCCACAGTAAGGCTTCTAATTACTTTTAAATTACCTGCTCATTGTCATTGGTCTCATGCTCGTTGTCAGGGGTTCCATGCTCGTTGTCAGGGGTTCCATGCTAGTTGTCAGGGGTTCCATTCTCGTTGCCAGGGGTTTTATGCTCGTTGTCAGGGATCTCATGCTCATTGGCAGCGGTTGCACGGCAGAAGATGCAGCTTTCTGCAAATTGTTCTGGTGGCGCCAGTGTTCCAGGCACTTCCAGGTAACACTATGCACGCTGTGCTTCCCTGACAGACTCTAGAGGTCAAGTAGGACCTCTAGCATCTGTCTCCGCCTAGGCGGCGGCTATTTTTGGAGGGACATTTCAGCAGATTCCAAGCGGACTTCTAGACTGCATGGAATCTGCATAAATACTGCCCCCAAACCACTGCACCTCCCAAGCCACTGCGGGGGCTATTGTTACGCCCCTGGTGTCAACCCTGGTAGACCTTGCTAAGATCTGCAAACCCAAACAGAGAGTATGGTGTATGGTGGTGAAATTGCATTTGAGAAAATGAAGAAGAGGCGAGATAACTGTGAGATTTACAACTCTCACTCCCTTCCAGGTGCATTGGGGTACCCAGCAACTCTGGTGCTACACATAAATGCTAATATTATTTCTAATTAACATTTAAAGGAAAACTGTGGATTCATGTGAAGGGGCATTGCCACTCGGGAAGAGGCGTGGCCTCACGGCCGAAGCCCCGTGGTCCCGTTATTACCGGGGATACCGGAGGTGCAGTGTGCAGTGCCGGCCAGCTCCCTCACAGTGACAGGAGCTGGGTGCTGCACATAATTATACAGTGCAGCACCCGGCTTCTGTTGCTGAGGGGGAGTCTGTACCTTGGTGTCACCCCAAGGCGTGTGACACCTGGGTGCGGCCCGCACCCCCCTTGTGATGCCACTGCATGCAAAGTAAATTACAATTTTAGATTTTTAGGTGATGTAAATATGTAACACATACATTTTTTGTACATGAATGTTCCATGAGTCCGAAATTGTCTGCAACAGATAGAAAATATCTCTGACAGTTATCCACCTAACACACCTCACCTTATCTGCCACTACACTGTGCAAATCCCTGCACTGCTCTCCTACTTCATCCAAAATCAAATCTAAAATCCTCAGTCCTTTACTCATGCTTCCCTCTCTTACTTCTGAACTGTTATCTCTAACAGGGCCGGATTATAGGAGGGGCGAAGGGGGCGGTCGTCCCGGGGCCCCCACACATAGGGGGCCCCCACACACTGTACTCACCCCCCGGCAACTATTACTAACTTAAAAAACGGAGCACAGCATTTAGCTGTCTCCGCTACAGTCCTCGGCAGCTCAGCTGTTTACTTACAGCAGCCGCCGAGGAGCTTCCCTGCAGTTACAGTCTCCTGAGATTATGATGCCAAATCTCGCGAGACTGTGACTGGCTGCCTGCACTGTGCGTGATCATGATGGTGTGAGGCAGAGCAGCTGACTCACATGCCTAATGTTACTCTACCTCAGTGTTTCACCGGGCTTGGACCAGAGAGCAGTGAGGCTGTCTCAGTGTGTGTATGTATAGAAATGTGTGTATGTATATGCAGTATATATATATATATATACATACATATATACTGTACATGCAGTACATATTTACATACACATACATATTTATTTGCATTTGAAACTCCATTTTATTTATATATATATATATATATATATATATATATATATATATATACACACACACACTTCATAACTGCATGTATATATATATATATTTGCACTTGAAACTCCAGTTTATTACATTTGCTTTAAAATGTAGTATACTGGGATTTTACATTACTATATATATATATATATATATATACACACACAAAGACATTGTACTTTTTTTATGACATTGCCAGTATATTACTTTGATAATTTTATTGATAGGGGCCCCCACCAGTTTGTTGCCCAGGGTCCCCACAGACCTTAATCCGGCCCTGATCTCTAAATACTCCCTTCAGCTATTCCCCACTACTGACATAGCCTGTTCTTTTCCAGCAAATTTGGTTATTAGCCAGATTTTAGCTTTCAAAAATAAAATGTGGCTCTTCAAGATGTCAAATTTTTCTATAGTAGCTCACAACCCAATTAAGGTTGGAAACCACTGGTATAGTTTCTCTCTTCACTATAGTTTCTCTCTTCACAAAATAATCAATACAGTACTGTATTGATTATTTAGTGAAGAGAGAAACTATAGTGAAGAAAGAATCAAACTATACCCTAGTTTTGTTATCATTACCTTCCTAAGGGCAAGCCAGGTGACATTGGTGATTTGTAAATTGTACGCCCTTTGTCAATTTTAATTTAACATAAAATATAGCCAGCGGTCAGCACTGCAGTCCACTGAGTCCAGCAACCACCCGCCTTTCCCCGCAGGCCACCCGCAGTCCTCACCTCTCGCTGATTAGATTAGCTCTCTGGTTACAGACCCGATGGTTTTCACAAAGCCAGCAGCCGCTGCCTAGCCCTGTATCACCGCTGGTAATTCACTGGCTCCCAAACTCCCATGGCCCACTTTCCATGACTCCGGCGGCAGCACAGCAGTCAATGCGTGGCCCGTGGCTCCGTCGTGCGCATGCACACTGGGCCACCATCGACCCGCTCGCAAGCGCTATGCACTCGTGAGCGGGTCTGAATCAGGCCCTCTGTACGATATGGCAGTCACTCTGATGCTCTCTGTACGATATGGCAGTCGCTGTGATGCTCTCTGTACGATAAGTTAGTCGATCATTGCGATGCTCTCTGTATGATATAACATTTGCTCGCTGCGATGCTCTCTGTACGATATGTCAGTCACTGCGATGCTCCCTGTATGATATGTCAGTCACTGCGATGCTCTATGGGGGTCATTCAGACCCGCTCGCGAGCACAGGATGCTCACAAGCGGGTCGATGTTTCCCCACTGCACATGCACACGATGGAGGGAGCTCCGTCGTGCGCATGCGCGAGACCCGGCGAGCGACGGGCTCTCCATCGCTCTGTGTCTCGCACCAAAGGGGGCGTGCTGTCGATGTTGATTGACAGCACGCCCCCTTTGGTGGGCGTGCCGGGGGCGTGCCTGCCAGACGGAGGTGTTCCCATGGGAACGCCTACCGTCTGAAGCCAGCCCCACTGACATCACTAGTGATGTCAGTGGGAGTGATTTTGGCTCTGATAGAGCCAAAATCACTCCAGGGCTTGCGGCAGCGAGACCCTACCGCAGGGTCTCTGTCGCAAGCCCGATGGTCGCGATGGTCAAGACCATCACGACCATCGTCATGGACGTTCGCATATGCTGTGGGTGGTCACCCACAGCTATGCGAGCGGCCAGGAGGCCGCTCCATTTTCATGGAGGAGGGCCCTGATTCAGAGCGAGCGCTCTGGTCAGAGCGTTCGGCTCTGAATCAGGCCCTATGTACGATATGTCAGTCACTGCGATGCTCTCTGTATGATATGATGCACATATACAGGAACATAACATAACATAAAAGTCTCAGCACTCCTTGTGCTAATCAAGCAGCATAGCCCTAGGACCCTAGCCCTACAACACTGTGTCCCTACTTCCTGGCAGCTACTCAGCATCAGGGCAACGAGCATCAGTTGTGTGAGAGTTTGAAACTCTTCCTGCGTTCCAGTGATTATTTCAGCTGGGTCTGTGTAAATGTGAAAACCTGTAATTCCACATCCCCACTGCTAATGCAGAACGCACAGGTTTCAGTGTATTTTATGTAGATCCGGCTTTTTCAGTGTAATTCATGTGGATCCAGCTTTATCAGTGTATTTTATGTTGATCTGGCTTTATCAATGTAGTTAGGGTCTGGCTATTTTCATTTATTTTATGTGGTTCTTGCTTTTTATTTATTTGTATATAGATATTTATTTTTATATATACTTTTTTTGTTCTGTATTACTCTTACACATATATAAAACAGGTGGATAGTAATAGCCACCAGGAATTTGATAGCTGTCATTTAAAATCTTGGAAGAGAAATATTCTGTTCTCACAACTGATGAGGATTAGAAGGAATTGTTTACGCCCAGAAAAATTTGAAGACAAGCTTTGATATATAAAAAAAAATTTGAGGAGAAAAAATATCCTAAAACATTAATTGATCTTAGTATAACAAGAGCTAGAAACATCGAAAGGAAAGATCTTTTAGAATATAAAGAAAAAAATGTAAATAAAAAATTCACATTTGTCCCCTTTATTACTAACTGTAATATAGTGGAAAAGGCCATTAAAGAAATCTTAGGAAAACATTGGGATATACTTAAGCTAGATCCTGTTCTCCGAAAAGTAATCCCTGATAAACCTGATGTCATTTTTAGAAGGGCGCCTACCTTAAACAGATTGGCTCCTAGCAAACTACCTGCAATTAAGAAACAGAATTTGAATAGCTTTTTTAGCAACCAGAAAGGTTTCTTTCCTTGCACATGTTGTAAGATGCGTCTGTATTGTAGCAAAAACAAAAAAGAATTCTATAATGCTGAAAATACTAGGAAAATGATAATTAATAGTAGAATAGATTGCCTTACTACTTCAGTCATTTATATGATAGAGTGTAGCTGCAGGAAAAAATATATAGGAAAGACAAAAAGGCAATTGAAATTGAGAATCCTGGAACATACAAGAAATATTCAAAACAGGATTCTTAACCATAGTGTTTCTAGACACTTTATGGAGTGACAAAAATCGTCTCTTAACAGGTTTTCTTTTAAAGGAATCGAACATGTAATATTAGATGAAAGGGGGGAGACTTAAATAAAAAACTATCAAGAAGGAAGACTTAAGAGATACTTACTCTTAATACTATGAGTCCTCATGGATTGAATGAGGGATGTGACATTGTCCCGTTCCTGCTGGAATAGAAACCTCGGTGTACTGA
Source organism: Taudactylus pleione (assembly GCA_031769625.1). Lineage (NCBI taxonomy): Eukaryota > Metazoa > Chordata > Amphibia > Anura > Myobatrachidae > Taudactylus > Taudactylus pleione. The sequence goes on along the minus strand of JAUIMM010000303.1, from coordinate 3,506,451 downwards.
TCTATAACTATTTAATAATTTTTTAATACATTTTTAATAACTATTTTAGAATAGATTTATTAATAAATTTTGTAGTATGAATTTTTATATTTAATATGTCATGTTTTACTTAAATATGATGAAAGACATTCCCTCTATTAATTTTTGGAAAATTCCTCTGCTATGCTAGCTCTCTGGTTTCCTTATCTAGGTATACTGTATTTTCTAGTGTATTTTTTTAGAGATTTTTAGAGTATATATATAATACATTTTTAAGTGTATATTGTATTATGACAAATGTATGGTGTAAAACGCTGTTCCCCTATTTAGTTGGGTCTCTTTATATTTGAATACTACCGAAGTATGTAATAAGAGGAATAAAATTCAGTATAAAATGGCATCCCCCACTACCGGAGACAAATTGCTGTTATGATTAAGTAGGTGGAATGAACTATAAATGAGACTATAACAAAATGGTGTCTCATTGACTATTAACTAAATGGGGATAACAGCGTTGCACTACTGTGATTAAATTATAAAAAATATTTGTTTAGAAGTAAAAGCACAATGGATCATGTAGTGTTAATATAGGAAGGCAGAATGTATCAATTTGTAAAGGTTGCTAATTGCTTTATTGCACAATTGGTTAAAGTAAAGTGCCAGCACTATAAAGAGGGTTTAAGGCACAGTTTAGCCACACCCACTGACAAAGTCTCCTTGACGAAACGTGTTTGGGGCGTGGCTTCATGACATCATGACGCCGTGATCGAAGTGAAGTTCATGCTAAGTGAGCCGGAGCCGGGATGGTATCACCGCTGCATGTGTTACAGCTCTGCAGATATTATCTAAGCTGTTGGTGCTGTTCCTGGGCTCTGTGAATTCCACGATTGTTGTTGATACTTGTATGCTGAATGCTGGAAACTTAGATAAGTTTTTTATGTGTGCTTTAATTAAAAATAATTTTACTATACTCTCCGTGGTGCGCACCGTTCTCCTTCTTTGACTAGAAATTCCCACAACTGACTCCTGAGGAGGAGATTTGTAGAAAACAAGAACTGCAAGCAGTGAATGTATAAAGAGGACTTCCACTATATTACAAAAAGTTGGGACTAACACTTGCGCATGGTGATATACATTTGCAACTTTGACTAATAAATATATATATATATATATTATATATATATATAGCATTCCAGCTAGGCTGTTTCAGCGGGGCACCGCACCCTGCCCTATTTCTGAAGGGCAGAAAGCACCCTGCACTCCAGCGCGCTGCCCCGCTGAAACAGCCTGCGGATTCTGTCCTCCACCCTCCACCTCCACCCTGCCTGACCTAGGGCCTGATTCAGAGCCGCTCGCAAGCGCACAGCGCTCGCAAGCAGCTCGATGTTTTTTCCACTGCGCATGTGCCGCATCCGACGTGCGCATGCGCGAGCCCCGCCGAGCAACTGAACTTCAGTCGCTCCGGGGCTCGCTAAAAGATGGGGCGGCTGTCGATGGTGAGTAATAGCTCACCCCGTTTTGTAGGCGAGTTGGCGGGGTGGCTGCACAAATGCAGGACCTACTGACATCACTAGTGATGTCAGTAGTGGACTTCCTGCTCTATTAGAGCAAGGAATCCACTCAGGCTTGCGGCAGCCAAGACCCTACCCCAGGGTCTCGTCGCAAGCCTGATGGTCGCGATAATCGCAACAGTCTCCAGCCTGCACGCACAAGCTGTGGGTGGACACCCATAGCTTTGCGAGCAGCCTGGAGACACAAAAAAATGCCCACAGACCCTGCGAGCTGCCTGCGGAAGCAAGCGGGTCTGAATCAGCGTGAACACTTATATATATATATATATATATATAGTAAGTTGGGCTATTGAAATGAGGACTCCAGACAGGCAGGCATGTACTTGGTGTAGCAGTGTCTTTTTAATGGCAGCAGACACTGCACCTTATCATACGTGAGCATAGGCCTGCACATATGCAGGAACATAACATAACATAAAAGTCTCAGCACTCCTTGTGCTAATCAAGCAGCATAGCCCTTGGACCCTAGCCCTACAACACTGTGTCCCTACTTTCTGGCTGCTACTCAGCATCAGGGCAACGAGCATCAGTTGTGTGAGAGTTTGAAACTCTTCCTGCGTTCCAGTGATTATTTCAGCTGGGTCTGTGTAAATGTGAAAACCTGTAATTCCACATCCCCACTGCTAATGCAGAACGCACAGGTTTCACTCCAGCCTCCCTTGGAGGGAGCGGATTCCACCAGAATGTGGATAATTCATCCGAGAGACAATCCCTCTCACCACACATCCCCCCCTTTCGCTTTTCCAAGCTTGGAGAAGCGCACATCTTGTTTTGCGGCAGCCGACTCCACTCGGCTTTCTCAAACTTCCGAGACAATGTGTTTCTATATTGAGCTCCCAGCCAATGCTTTATGACAAACTTGTACTGCTGGATGGTCAAGAACCAGCGCATCACTCTGGGGTTAACTTCTTTGCTGAGGTGCATCCACCTCAGAGTTGCGTGATCTTTGACCAATACAAATTCTCTTCCCAGAAGATAATATTTCAGGCTTCTACTGCCCACTTTATCGCCATGCATTCTAGCTCAACTATGGCATATCTTGTTTGTTGTGGTAACAGCTTTCTCTTTAAGTAGAGGATCGTCTTTTCTTTGCCCGCAATGGACTGTGACAAAACAGCTCCTAAGCCTGTTGTGGAGGTGTCCATTTGCAGGACAAGGAATTTTCTGAAATGAGGCACCGGTTTGGAACACAGAGCCATCCTCATATCCTACCAGGCTGCTTCAACTGTTTTGGTCCAGAGAACCTTTTCTGGTTGAGCCTTCTTAAGGGTCTCAGTCAGGGGTAAAGCTCTGGATGCACAATTTGGAATGAAATGGTGGTAATAGCCTAGCAGATCAAGGAAAGTTCTAATTTCTTTCTTAGTGGAGGGTCTTTGTGAGGACTGAATCGCCTCCACTTTCCGCAGTTGGGCTTTCATTTGTCCATTGCCAATCACATACCAGAGGTCCAATGGTACACTTGGCAGGATTAAACCCATGCTCTCGTAAGCCGTTTAGTACTTCTTGGACTTTGGGCAAGTGTTCTTCCCAATTTTCTGTATAGAAAGGCTATAGCGTACCCCAGGCGATTCATGGCATACTGAAATGTTGATGGTGCCCCATGAAGGCCAAAAGGGAGGATTTTATATTGAAACAGGTGATCAGGGGTCGAGAAGGCAGTCTTATCCTTGGCGGTCTTACTTAGGGGAATTTGCCAGTATCCCTATGTGAGGTTCAGGGTCATAAGATACCGGCTACTCACCAAATTTTCCACTAGTTCATCTACCCATGGTAGCAAGTATGCATCAAATCTGGAAACCTGATTCAGCCACCTAAAGTTGTGGCAAAAGCGTATGTCTCCTGATGGCTTGGGGACCAATACAATAGGACTTGACCAGTTACTGCTGGACTCCTCAATTATCCCAAGTTGGAGCATCTATTTCACCTCTTGCTGGACTGCTTGCCATCACACCTCAGGGATGCGATACAGTCGCTGCTTTACAACCACTCCTTCAGGCGTATTTGGCTCGAGCTCTACAAAGGCATTGTGCCCTGACAAAGAAGAGAACACATCCTGATTTTTGCAAACTAAGGCTTCCGCTTCTTTTCGCTGTTTTGCTGACAAGGTGTCCGCCAGCGGAATTTCTATTGTGCAAAGTGAACTAGAGCGGCCCCCAGGAACCTGAGGGGTGGCAGTTTCCAATACACCCATGGCAACAGCTGTATTGGGTATGATATCTCTGTCAATATTGTTGTCTGGCAGTAATCGGGCAAAGTGCGGATTTCTTTCCTCAGACATTAGTTGTGCAGAGGTTCCCTCTGCAAAGAGAACTGGCCATGCTTTTCTGTTCTTCTCCCTTTTCGGAGGTAGGGTCTTGGAGACTTTACATTGGCGTTGTCTCTGTGGTCCCTTTAAGAGCTCAACAAATCCTGGAAAATTGCTTCCCAATATGATAGGATAATGGAGCTTAGGACCAACCGATGTGACCGCCTCATAAGTGCGCCCCTTCATGGTGAAGCTCTCTCACACCTGGGAGAAGTTTTCTGTAGATCCATGAATGCAGAGTACAGAGGACAGCCTCTGCAATTCAGGTGAATACACTATATATATATATATATATATATTGTGATAGAAGCACTGGAAAAGTTGTTAATGGCATATATGTGTGTCTCAGATTTCTCACAAATTTCTTTTAAACCCCCAGGAAAAGTCTGTTCTGCTGAACAGATTGGAATGTCGGCTTTGGTGAAAAGCTGGAATGGGTCCTGGGGGGTGTGGATGTGAGGAGAGGGAGGGCTCCATCCACAGGCCACTCCGGGTGTTGGGCCTTTCAGCCTGGTAGCAGGCTCATTAGGGCTTGCACCTGGAAATGGCTGTTATAAGCTGGATTTAGTTCTGGCTGAGTGTCTCACACCTGGGAGAGCAGGCCCGCAGGCTAGCTTGCTCTGAGAGATTGTTTTGATACAGACCTGTAAGTACTGTGGACGTGAACTTGTTTATAGTGTTCTGATAGTGAGGGAACCTACTGTCTAGTTAGAGCCCAGACAGGCTAGGGTTTTGTTTATGTTTTGTTTTATATATGTACCTGGTACAATAAAGACTGGCTCTGACCAGCTTGCACGAGAACCCCAGAATTGTGTCCTGTTTCTCCGGCTGCAGTGTGTGTAAAGAGGGAGTCCGTCTACTTCAGGAGGGGGACCCCTATCCCGACTGTGTCACAATTTAAATATATATATATGGAAAAAAGTATTTGGATGCCTGACCATTACACCAAAAGAGGGCTGTAATGACATTGTATTTATATACATATACTTTACTATGAGGTTGGTCTCCCTTCTAATAGCTTCCACTCTTCTTGGAAGGCTTTCCACAAGATTTTGGAGTGTTTCTGTGAGAATTTGTGCTCATTCATTCTGTAGAGCATTTATGAGGTCAGGCACTGATGTTGGATGAGAAGGCCTGGCTCGTAATCTCCATTACAGTACATCTCAAAGGTGCTCGATTGGCTTGAGGTCGGGGTTCTGTGCGGGCCAATCAAGGTCTTCCACGCCGAACTCATCAAACCATGTCTTTATAGTCCTTGCTTTGTGTACTGGGGCACAGTCATGTTGAAATAGAAGATGGCCTTCCCAAAACTGTTGCCACAAAGTTGGAAGCATGACACTGGCCAAAATATCTTGGAATGCTGAAGCATTAAGATTGTCTGTCACTGGAGATAAGGGGCCTAGCCCAAACCCATAACATTATCCCTCCTCCACCAAACTTCACAGTAGGCACAATGCCGTCAGGCAGGTAACGTTCTCCCAGGCACCATTTTAGATAGATAGAGAAATAAGATTGCGCTATTCAGACATGCTATATCTTTGTACGTTGCTGCTAGAATGAAAAAGGGGTTGGTGAGGCAACCCAAATGCCTCAGTTAATAATGGTAAATAAAAAAATGAGAATGTATTCCCTACTGCATCTGTACATAATGTTGCAATCAATATTGTTCATATATTCAGTCCATAAAAAGACACATGATCGGTATATTATAAAATGGAGTCTATAAAATGTATAATAAAATAAATTCAAGTATGTTCTAATTGTATATATTTATATTGAATAGGATCCTAAAATTCATGTATATTTAAAACACATATCTAATACCGGTATACAGTCACATGACATACAAATGAATACACATATAACATAAAACATAAATTAGTCCATGGTTATTTTAATTTCTAATAGGTGAAAATACATAAACCGGGATACGCTATTTGTGGTGAATTACTCCCTATTTATGTTGTTCTTTATGGAGCTCAATGAGGTTAGGGATTTCCAGCCTCCAGGAAGATAACTTGGGGTAATTGTCCCCAGGTGTGCGTACCGTATATCAAGCTCTTTAAGTGCAATTTGCCAGTGTAAGGTGCCCTTTGTGCCAGCTGTGTCCCCAATTCATCAAAGGGAGGGTGCTGTATTTACAGAGTTCGCCCGTATTAGCCCTTATGGGTGACTGTGGTTGCACATACCTTCTGAAAAATCTGTATTCCTATTTAAGTCGGAGTAGATGGGAGAAGTCTGCCAGCAGACAAAACACGCTCTGTCCTAGCGTGTGATCGATTGCTCCTTCTCTACGCATTTCGCCTATCAGGCTTAGTCAGGATACAGGAGTGGTTTAATCCTCCCTCTACTAGCAGTTAACTAGTGCTGTGTTTTCAGGTTAAGCTTTCTATCAGCAGTTGGGACGCATCACTTTCTTTCTCAGATGATTGGGCTTCATCCCATATGCAGCATGCACTAGTTGATTTGTAGCCCGTAGTTGGTTGGCAGCACGTATTTTCTGCCTTTCCCTATATGTTACGTCCGCCCTCATTTCAGTATTTTCAGTTTGTTTATTCATTGTCATGGTAGCGCTCTGTTTCTACAGATCTTCTGATTCCATGCTTCCTGCCTCTCGGCAGTTATCAACTTTCATTTTATACATTAGTCCGGTTGTTGTATGTCCCATTTTAGGGTCTATCAGAATGTAGTCCATCTTAGGATAATGACATATGTACTTACATTAAACACCATGATATTAAACATACGAAATAAAAGTATATTCTAACATTTTGGTTTATTTTCTGTATACTTGTAAGTTGCTTAAGGGGTTTGTTCTGAGATCTGACTGAGGGATATTGTTTATTAAATGATCTATATTTATAATTATAAAAAAGGGGTCATTTCTATGTCTATATTTAGACCTTTTAGTGTTAAACTTCCAAGATTAAAAGTAATTCTAGTTTCCTCCTTAGTCAATGTTGAGTCAAAATCTCCTCCTCTCCAGTGTTTTAGGCCGATAAAGCTTATACTCTGTGGGTTACTCTTGTGCATCGCCTTGAAATGAGCTGTGATGCTATGATTTTCTTTGCCATTCTTAATGTTACATAGATGCTCTTGAATTCTTATATGCAATTTTCTTATTGTTTTGCCTATGTACTGTAGGCCACATGGGCAGTACAGTAAATAAATTACACCTTTTGTGTGGCACGTAAACTTGTCTTTTATACCCCTTTCACATCGCAAACCCAGGTCGGACCCGGGTTTTGAAGCCGGGTCAGGGCCTTTCACATCGCCATAATAACCCGGGTTATTCCAGATTTGGTGCCTTTTAACTCAACCCAGGTTGCCCATGTTAAAACAGTGTGATGTAATTTTGAAAGGATTTTATTGGCTCACAATTATGATGACGTTTTCAGTAAAGAAAAATGAGGGGCTGGGGAATGCTTGCAGTGCAGCAATCATGGCCAACAGAGCACATGTCACAGATGCAAAGTGTGCAAAGGGCATTATTCAGAGACGGACGCTCTGAACGAGCGCTCGCTCTGAATCAGGGTTTATTATATTTTTTTTTGTTCGGCCTCCTGGCCGCTCTCATAGCTGTGGGTGACCACCAACAGCTATTGCGAGTGGCCAGGTTGATGGTCGCTATGGTCAAGACCATTACGACCATCGGGCTTGCGATGAGACCCTTGCAGTAGGGTCTCATTGGCCACAAGCCCCAGTGAGCTTCCGGCTCTAAATAGAGCCGGAAGCTCACCACTGACATCACTAGTGATGTCAGTGGGGCCGCCCCCAAAAGGCAGGCGTTCCTTTGGTAATGCCTCAGTTTGGCCAGCCACCCCCCCCTGCCCACCTACCAAACAGGGCAAGCTGTCTATCACCATCGACAGCTCACCCCCCTTGGTGCGAGACCCGGAGTGATGGAGCGCCCGTCGCTAGCCGGGTCTCGCGAATGCGCACGACGGAGCCGGCTCCGTCATGTGCATGCCCAGTGGGCAAACAATGACTCGGTTGTGAGCACTCAGCGCTTGCGACCAGGTCTGAATCAGGCCCAAAGTGTGCAGTGCAGGACAGTAATGTAAATACAGAGACATGTGCTCTGTGTGCAGGCTGGTCAGCTGACTCGAAAAAGCCAATCAGCACTATTTTCTCAGACCCGGGTCGAATATCCCGGGTCTGTACCATTTAAGAGCCAAATAACCCTGATCCGACCCGTATTTAACCCTTCTTTTAACCCGGGTTACATGCTGTACATACCCCGCATTTGTAGAACGCCGCATCCGTGAAACCCAGACTCGCCCATGTTGAAGCTGGATTATTGGCTGAGACAAGATCAGTTTAAATTGAATCGCAGCAACACCATCTTGCGACTGGCCGCAAGACGCCATTTTGCTAATGGCCGCCTAAGTGCCATTTTAGATAAACTCACACTTTAGTACATGTGGCAATATTACTATTAGCATCATGCGATTGCATCTGTGACCATCGCCATAAGTTACGGCGATTCACCAAAAGCCCATTTCATGACTTTACATAGTTCGGGTGCTCTGGATAAAGTGTATATTATTATAATTCCCCTAAAGGATATATTGCATTAGCTAAACAGAGCAAATAGCCATGTGACAACTAGCCTGTGTAGACAAGCTTCCTGGATATAACATCTGCTCTCACTCCAGGTGGCCCTGCTCAAATACACACCTTACATTAGCAGGCTTCCTGCAATAAAATACCTTCAAAGCCAAGAGTGTTATCTTAGGTTTTGGGTCTTGTAGCTGTGCTAATTTGCATTTACACAAGAACCTGGGAGAACAAAGGACTTTACTTTTGAGCCTGGGAAGGATGGGGGCTGCTGAGAGAGGGGGGCATGTGGAACTATAAGGCTCAGCATTCCACACTGCTAGGTGTTCACTTAGTTTAAGTGAGAATTAAGTGCACCATTTCTCATACACACATTAATACGCACAATTGCGCTGGTAACTAATCGCATATTAGCGAATGCATAAGATCCTATATGAAACCGCTGTTCATTAGCTTTATGTGCACGCATCTGCTCCAAGTTAACTAGCGTCTTTATATCAAACCCCGCATACTCACACATTACATATCCACATACAAGGTTCCATAAGCTTTAAGGGATAAGATTTAAGTTCGTTCATTTAGTAGAAATGCTGTGAAATAAAGATTATTTGATAACTAAGGTTTTATACATGCAGTGTTTGGTTTTGTACTGATGCGTACTCTTTCAACAGAATTCCGGTATTATCGGTGTGGAGATCGCATCATGCATTCTCAACTTATGGACCGCAGAGACTTCAAGCAACAAAATGTATATTATATGAACAACTGTTAGGATGTTGCATGGGACGGGAAACCAGAGACCCTCAGTTGTTGGAGGCTGAGTTGTGTCTATTTGAATCAGCCTGTTAAACGCTCTGTAACAGATGCACCCCCCTTGAGGACCAATGGCATCAGCAACAAACTTCTCTATTGTGTTGTCTATTTCTGGGGGGTATAAATATGTGTGCTCCAACACTGGGTCTTAGTCTTCTTGCTAAATGCTGACTGACGAGGGGTTTCTTGCTGATGCCTAACATCTGGACCAGAGAGCGCTGCGTATGTATAATTGTACTTGGGTCTGTATAATCTCTTTGCGCTTAGATTATATGAGGATCATAGCGTGTAACTGCGGTACTTTTACTTGAATAATACTTTGTGCTTTGGAACCACAGATTCTAGGTCTGAAATCTTTATTTACTGTATGACTGCGTACGCAAAATAGCGTCATCCTTAGAGGTTTATAGGTAGGATATTAGAAGGTACAGGCAGGGGTATATAGAGGTTCAAATATAGATTCCTTACCCATCTGACTGCCAAACCGAGAAGCGCGATTCGTCACTCCACAGAACACATTTCCACTGCTCCACAGTCCAGTGTCACTGTGCTTTACACCTATCCCTCTGATGCTTTGCATTGTACTTGGTGATGTGAGGCTTGCATGCAGCTGCACAGCTTGCATTAATACCAGTGGAAGTTTGGAACTCTTCAGCTATACAATCGGCAGAGCGGTGACGACTTTTACGCACCATGCGCCTTGGCAGTTATTGACCCTGCTCTGTGATTTTATGTGGTCTTCTGCTTCATGGCTGAGTTGCTGCTGTTCCTAAACGCTTCCACTTTCTAATAATATCACTTACAGTTGACCATGGAATATCCAGCAGGGATGAAATCTCATGAACCGTCTTATTGCAAAGGTGGCATCCTATCAAAGTACCACGCTTGAAGTCACTGAGCTTAAAGTCGCTGACCCATTTTGTATCACAAATGTTTGCAAATGGTGACTGCATGGCTACGTGCTTGATATTATACACATGTGCCAACGGGTCTCAATGAAACACCTCAATTCAATAATTAACAGGTGTGGCCAAATACTTTTGTCCATATAGTATATATATAAAAATGTAGAATCAACATTGCTTTCTCTATATATTTTGTATAGATTCTGGTTTTGTGCGTGAATTGTGAATTTACAGTGGTTTTCTCTTGTATACTTTCATATATGATACATTGACATGTTATATTAACTACAGCCCAAACTTTGAGAATTTTTAAAATGGTTTATGCACCAATTGATGTCCCACCCCCCAGTGTAGCTTTGCCCTTCACTGTCCCATCCCCCCTATTAGGTCAGTACCGGGCCCCACAATTTCTGATGACTGCCCTGCACACATCACCTCCCAGCCCAACTGTTAACATTAGACTTTATCAAATGCACATTGTTTGCGTTTTGTTTATAAGCAAGTTTGTTGCCTTGAGGGTATCAAAACTTCTACAGAAGAGATTATTCTGGATGATGAAATCCCAGATTTAGGATAAAGACCAGTCTCACCCAGGCAGTGAATAAAAATAAGAAATGCTTGGGAGCATATTTGAAAAATACAAAAGAAGGCTAAAAGGGAATCCTTGTTGCAAAAATATAAAGAAATTTGTAAAACAGATATAAATCATCTTTATTCAGGAAAATACTTGCAGAACTAGAAGAGGCAAGAGCAATAAATGACTAAATTACAAAATAAAGGCCCTGATTTATCAATGAGTTTTATCACTCACAATGAGTGTTAAAACTCTTTGTGTACGATAATGCTGCTCCAACCATTCAGCTCCCAACTGTCATCTGTTTAAAAAATGACAGTTGGGAGCTGATTGGCTGGAGCTCCATTTATCATATACAACGTGTTTTATCACTCGTTTTGAGTGATAAAACTTGTTGATAAATAAGGCCCAATGTTAGCTATAACAGGGACAGACGGTTCTATGCATCTGAAACCTGGAGGCACAGCTTGGAGTAAGATATCATGCTAATACTAAATATTCTGCACAGCTATTAAGCTGGGTACACACTGATAGATATTTTGCCCGTTACATTGAATATCTATAGTGCATAGCCGGATGTGTACAGTGGATACATCTGTGATCGACATCTTTCACAGACATATCCGATCTGCCGATTGCCCGTACACATGTTGCAGGGGATTGACAGCTCAACTGGGCGGGCAATTTGAATGGTCGCCTAGATGAGCTGTTAAGCCCAGGACATCGGGCAGATGATTGTTAAGTGGGTATACCATACTTACCTGCCCAGGGAAGAGAAGCTGGTGTGCGGCGGGGCTAGGCTTCATTAAAGTCCGTCCCCTCATGGCAAATTTCCGCAAATACCATATATTTAAATAGGGGGTGGGGCCAAATTAAGCATTTCTTATAGAATTGCAACATTAAGCTCCGTCCCCTACTTGCAGCCTGCCATTCCCCTGCAAAAATTTTCCCCATTCTGCACCCTTCACTAGGAGAAGTGCGCGAGAAGTGCCTACTCTTCCAGGAGTATGAGGGGTTCCAGCAAGTAGCGAAGTATGGTGTATACACTTACCAATCGTCAGATAGGTCGAAGGGTCGGCCGACCCGTCGACCTAGTGTGTACCCAGCTGTAATCATACTTGCTGACCTTTGGGCTGGGTGGTGCCGGGAAGAGTAGGGGGTGGTGATGCGATCACATCATCGTGGCCCCAGAGTAAACAATGCCATAATTATTTGCATTGTAAAGCAGAGGACAGGGCCACAATGATGCAAGTCAATGCGAATCGCATCATTGGCCGCCCGGACTGCCCACTTCAGTGCAGGTGGAGGGCAGCTCTGGGAGACTTGCCCACTCCTCCAGGTACCCAGGAACACCAGGTGCTTTTCAAGGGCATGTGGAACATGGCACATAAAGGGGTATATGGATGATGGCATATATAGGGGCATGTGAGGCTCTGTTGGTATATAACCTGCATCTATCACTGCAAGATAGGTGTTGCTGCCTAGAAGCAGTGGCAAAAACAATATGAGCCATCATAAAATAGGGAATTATCTATATCACAAAATAAGAGACCAATGTGCATTTCTTTATTTTCCCTCTATTTTCTATATACAAGATATGAAATGTCCTAGGAAAGTTACGTCTTGTACATCTTAATAAAGGTTGTGTCATCCATTAATTTCCTAAATGTTTAATTTTACCCACACTGAAGGGTTGGGAAGTACAGGGGTGACACAAAAGGCTGACCTATGATCAGGCCAGTTGGCTCAACCTTGACCCAGTAATAACATTTGGTGGCAGAAATGGGTCCACCAAGTCTTGAACACAAATCCTGGCACAAACCTAGGCTGGCACTTTCAGGTGTCACAGATAGCATTACCACACTGTTGAACACTGCCTAATGAAGAGTAATAGGATGTTGCAGGACAGTAGTGCACAGAGTAACACAGAGATGTAGAATTCTTGCAGCGGAGTGAACAAGAAGCACCTTGTGGCGCTATGTAAAAATCAAGGTATTAAAATGGATCTCTGCAGACACTAAGGAGGTGTTAATTGGCAGCCTAATAGAATGGAATTGAGAGCAGAACAGCAAGCGGGAAGAAAGCAACTCAAATAGAGATGTGAAAGAGAAAACATGAAGTCCACTCAGACGCAAGGATCCCAGTGACCTGGTTACATTGTTAAGGAGGCTCCTGGTTTTGCACTATGCCTTATGCACTACAGGTCAGAGCCTCATCCTGGGTACAGAGGAAATTATATTGTAAGGGACATCAATAAGCATTTACAGGTATTCAAGACCATGTTGACTACACATGGTATTGATGAGGAATGCCAATATAGGTCTTAGACTGATAGGACGAGCGTAGAGGCATGCCACACTTTTAGCCCCATGGCATGCATGCAAAATAATAAAAAAATAAATTAATGTTTCATATTCCTCTAAAATTACAGAAATTATTCAACAATAAATAGGTTTTTATAATTTATTTTCAGATATTGCAGTGAGATACATTTTGCTGTGATGCTTGTTAAATTGGCTTCCATATTCAAAGAAAATATTACTGCTGACAGGGGTTACCTCAGGGGAATTGGTATGTAATACCGACAGACGGTATCCAGGCGGTCAGAATCCCAACGCCTGGATCCCAACAGGGTTAACATAATGACACTTGGTGGTCAGTATGCTAACCCTCCCCCTCTCCCTACCCTAAGCCTCCCTCCCTGGTGCCTGAACCTAACCTCCCTCTCCCCGCACTCTAAATCTAACCCTCCCCCCATAGTGCCTAACCCACCCCTAGGGCCTAACCCCTGAACCTAACCCTCCCTCCCACCCTGCTACTTATCTTTGGCATTCCGGCAGTTGGAATGCCGGCATCGGGATTCTGACCGGCGGTGGTATTCTGGCACCGGTAAGGTAAGAGTCTGCATTCAGTTGCCAAGATGCATACCACCTCAGGTGATAGTATTGTTGTCACTAGTGTTAACTATTGATGTAAGAAAAAGATATAATGGCTTATTAAAGTAAAAGTGTTCGGTTTAAATACATGGCATTGAACACAGTTGTTCCTCCATATATCCACATTACTTCCAGCTATGGTTATTCCTGTTACACCCAGAAGAGGCAGATGGAAAAGGAAGGAAGGAAGGAAGGAAGGAAGGAAGGAAGGAAGGAAGGAAGGAAGGAAGGAAGGAAGGAAGGAAGGAAGGAGGAATGCACCAATAATATGGAGACAGAAGCAGACAAACAATAGGGAGGAGGCTTAAAAAAGGCTGATTGACAGGGATACATTGATACTGTACACATACAAAATTGTTAGACAGACATAAAAAGGTAGAGCAATAAAGAAACAGACATACACAAAAAAATAAAGATAAACACAAAAATGGGGTCAGAATAACCCGTGAAGGGAACAAAGGCACACATGGGAAATGGTCAGATGCACAGATGGAAAGGGGGAAGAGGCACAAATTGGGAGGAGGGCAAAGGCACACATCAAGACGTGGTCTGAGGCACACATGGTAAGGGAAAGTTTATGGTAAGGATGTGGGGGTGTTAGAGTTAGGCACTAGAAGGAGGGATTAGGGTTAGAGGGAAAATGTCACGACCAGGGCTGTGATGCACCGGAGATTGCAGACCTTACCTTTCCGGGCGCTCAGGCAAGGTCCCTTCTGCAGGGGTACTGGCTTTCGGAGGTAACACTAGTGCAGAGGAGTCCTTGAGGCAAGGTGTCTGGACTGCTGAATGATGTGGTGACAGGCAGCGTTCCAACACTGCAGACTACTGGGCGTCACCATTTTGGATTCTGATATGTGGCCTGGTAAGCCAATCCGATCTCAGCATCATCCTGGGAGTCCTAGCAACCAATCCTGCACGTTCCCAGGGTACTTTAGGGCTGCTTGGAAATCCTTTAGTTGCCAGTGCAACGTTATACACAGCGCAAGCTGTGTGCTAGTTCTCTGTGCTCCCTTGTGTTATTGCTGTATCCTGCAATTCCAACTGTATTCAGTCACTACTCAGCCTGTTTTAGTTCCAGCTGCAATCAGTTACCACTCAGCTTTGCTCAAGTTCCAGCTCTAACCTCCTCGGACTCCTGATAGCTGTGTGCACTATCCTGCTTGCCTCCCCGGCTGTAGAATCTGTCATTCCTGTGGTTCTAGTGTCCCTTCCAGTATTGCAGCCTCTAAATCTGACATACTCCATGATTTCTACAGTGTTCTACTATCAAGCTTCCTTCATTTCATCTTTTATTCATGAATAACACCCCTCTAAGGCCAGCCTCGTTTAAATACCAAACACCCGTTCTACGGTCACCACCTGTCTCCAACCCGGGTCCAAATTCAAATCAAGCCCTGACAGAAAATACTCACCCGAACATCACTGAGTCACAGGTATGTGCCAGAGCTGTTGATCACAGAAGAAATGGAACCCACAGGACTACGCTGGAGAGGTAAGTGAATGCCAGGTAAGTGAATGCTGGGCCACCAGGGATGTTAGGTTGACATGAAAAACGCACACTAAAGCTCTGAGTGTGACCAATAATCCTAAGATATCAAAAATAGTCAATGGGGGCTGCAGCTGCCTAACGTGAGGTGCTAAAACTCACTATAAAATGCAACAAATAAAATAAAAGGTAGGAGCGCTGACCACATCAAAATGAAAATATTGTTTTTAATGAAAGATATTGAATTGACTGGATTGTAAATCAATCCCATAGGTAGCCATGTCTATAATAAAAACATGTCATACAATAAATAATCACAATATATCACACAAAAAAAAACCCATACACATACATATAAAGAATCAGAACTGTATCTGAAATGGGAAACAGCTGTCAAGATAATATGGACATCACTGATAAAGCCCAAAAATCACGATAGTTTTATCTGCAGTGGTTAGATGATATATATAAAAAATATTGAACAGCGCACTTCTGATGAGAAAGATGCAATATGTAGCTTAGTACAGAGTCCCGAAGAACAACCTAATCCACTAGGTAAATTGGAAAAAGTATCCAAAAGTCAATATCGCAATGGTGTAACAAATGTTGGAAACAAATTATTTTCCTTGCTCTATGAATGATTGAGGTGTTCAAACAGTGTTAATTCTCTGATTGCAATAGTGGCTAAGAATAGAAAACTGCAATATCCCGTAAACCAGCCTGTGTATAGGGAGATGATTGAAATAGCCGTGCACAGCAAGTGGCCAACAATATTGAATTGCTCCTTTGCACAGTGTCTGCTGGAAAGGTAGGAGAAACAAAAAGTCAGGGGCCCCGTAGTACTTATCTGCTCCTGGTAATCCTTCGATGGACCTACATGAGTGAGGGTACACTCTCCATCCACCTTGCCAGGAGCGATGTCTCAGAGACTGCTGAGCAGGCGTTGGTATAGTGCTCCTGCGTCTCACACACTGGCGTCACCGTATAAGTGGGGATACGCTCTCCATCCACCTTGTACGCTCTCCATCCACCTTGTCAGGAGCAATGTCTCAGAGACTGTTGAGCCGGCGTTGGTATAATGCTCCTGCGTCTCACACACTGGCGTCACTGTGTTTGGAGGCACAGGTAATAGATAGAAGCAAGTATATACGGGCTGAGCAGATATAGATCTTACAGCTGATATCCCACAAAGAGTGTGTCTTAACGCGTTTCTCAGCCTTCACACATATGGCTGTTTCCTCAGAAGTAACTCCTCTAAGTCCTTCTTATTCTTTTATCGTGTAGTTCAACTAATCAAGTTCATGTGTTCCTTGTTAGTGAAATTCATTTCAGTTGTTAACTAATTGCTTTTTCTTTCTTAGTAATCTAATAGTAATAATTTTGCCAAAGTAAATGTTACATAAAGAAAAAATAATTAAATAAAAATTTATATACAGTCAGGTGCATAAATATTGGGACATTAACAGAATGTTCATATTTTGGCCTCTATTCACCACCACAATGGCTTGGAAATGAAACAAACACAATGTGCTTTAACTGCAGACTTTCAGATTTAATTTGAGGGTAATTACATCCAAATCAGGTGAACGGTGTAGGAATTACAACGGTTTCTATATGTGTCTCCCTATTTTTAAGGGGCCAAAAGTAATGGGACAAACTAAACAATCCTAAATCTAACTTTCACTTTTTAATACTTTGTTGCAAATCCTTTGCAGGCAATTACAGCCTGAAGTCTGGAACACATAGACATCACCAGACGCTGGGTTTCATCCCTGGTGATGCTCTGCCAGGCCTCTGCTGCAAATGTCTTCAGTTCCTGCTTGTTCTTGGGGCATTTTCCCTTCAGTTTTGTCTTCATCAAGTGAAATGCATGCTCAATCGGATTCAGGTCAGGGGATTGACTTGGCCATTGCATAACATTCCACTTTTTAGCCTTAAAAAACTCTTTGGTTGCTTTTGCAGTATGCTTCGGGTCATTGTCCATCTGCACTGTGAAGCGCCGTCCAATGAGTTCTGAAGCATTTGACTGAATATGAGCATATAATATTGCCTGAAACACTTCAGAATTAATTCTGCTGCTTTTGTCAGCAGTCACATCATCAATAGATACAAGTGAACCAGTTCCATTGGCAGCCATACATGCCCACGCCATGACACTACCACCACCATGCTTCACTGATGAGGTGGTATGTTTTGGATCATGAGCAGTTCCTTTCCTTTTCCATACTCTTCTCTTCCCATCACACTGGTACAAGTTGATCTTTGTCTCATCTGTCCATAGGATGTTGTTCCAGAACTGTAGTGGCTTTTTTAGATGTTGTTTGGCAAACTCTAATCTGGTCTTCCTGTTTTGTGGCTCACCAATGGTTTACATCTTGTGGTGAACCCTCTTTATTCACACTTGTGAAGTCTTCTCTTGATTGTTGACTTTGACACATATACACCTACCTCCTGGAGAGTGTTCTTGATTAGGCCAACTGCTGTGAAGGGGTTTTTCTTCACCAGGGAAATAATTCTTCTGTCATCCACCACAGTTGTTTTCCGTGGTCTTCCGGGTCTTTTGATGTTGCTGAGCTCTCCGGTGCGTTCTTTCTTTTTAAGAATGTTCCAAACAGTTGATTTGGCAACACCTAATGTTTTTGCTATCTCTATGATGGGTTTGTTTTGATTTTTCAGCCTAATGATGGCTTGCTTCACTGATAGTGACAGCTCTTTGGATCTCATATTGAGAGTCGACAGCAACTGATTCCAAATGCAAATGTCACAACTAGAAATAACTCCAGACCTTTTACCTGCTTAATTGATAATGAAATAACGAGGGAATAGCCCACACCTGTCCATGAAATAGCTTTTGAGTTGATAGTCCCATTACTTTTGGCCCCTTAAAAAGTGGGAGGCACATATAGAAACCGTTGTAATTCCTACACCGTTCACCTGATTTGGATGTAATTACCCTCAAATTAAATGTGAAAGTCTGCAGTTAAAGCACATCTTGTTTGTTTCATTTCAAAGTCATTATGGTGGTGAATAGAGGCCAAAATATGAAAATTCTGTCAATGTCCCAATATTTATGCACCTGACTATATATAATACATCAATTAACATTATTTAAAATATATCTGAAGTAGGTATAATCAATACAGCAGGCTTTTCTTTCTGTTCTTATTAAATAAAACACAAACTAGACATAAATAAATAAAAATAATAAATATACATAGGTGAGTCATATATGCTGATCATCATGTTTATCAAAATTCTTAAAGGCAAACCAATAATCAATAAATCACCCTTTCAAATATAGTAATAGTACATGCAAAATTATTATCAATTGCGGGGCCCCTGACTTTTTGTTTCTCCTACCTTTCCAGCAGACACTGTGCAAAGGAGCAATTTCGTATTGTTGGCCACTTGCCGTGCACGGCTATTTCAATCATCTCCCTATACACAGGCTGGTTTATGGGATATTGCAGTTTTCTATTCTTAGCCACTATTGCAATCAGAGAATTAACTGTTTGAACACCTCACTCATTCATAGAGCAAGGAAAATAATTTGTTTCCAACATTTGTTACATCATTGCAAATTGACTTTTTGATACTTTTTCCATTTACCTAGTGGATTAGGTTGTTCTTCGGGACTCTGTACTAAGTTACATATTACATCTTTCTCATGAGAAGTGTGCTGTTCAATATTTTTTATATATATCATCTAACCACTGCAGATAAAACTATTGTGATTTTTGGGCTATATCAGTGACGCCCATATTATCTTGACAGCTGTTTCCCATTTCAGATACAGTTCTGATTCTTTATATGTATGTGTATGTTGTTGTTTTTTTGTGTGTGATATATTGTGATTATTTATTGTATGACATGTTTTTATTATAGACCTGGCTACCTATGGGATTGATTTACAATCCAGTATCTTTCATTAAAAACAATATTTTGATTTTGATGTGGTCAGCGCTCCTACCTTTTATGTTAGGTTGACATTCTATCATGTCACTATGTCATATGTGTAGACCTGATGAATGTTGACATGGTCACTATCGACATGCAAAGCATGTTGACATTTCGACCATGTCAACATTCTCAGGTCAACCTTATATCCCTGCAGCGGTATTGATCAAGAACTGTTCTATAAATTAGAACACCACCCAGTTTGAAGATACGACATGACTCAAGGAGCCTAACGTTTTTTCTCTAGTAAGGGAAAAAATATTTAAAGTTTGGTACCCTTTATTCAAGGTCTGAAAGTGAATTAGCTCCTAAATTCTTCTGCAATATTAAGAACTGGGATCCAGATGGATTCATTGGGACTAAGGAGAAGCCATGGGGTTCAAAGTACAAGACTGTTCTTGATACTAAAGATTTCTGGTTGAAATTAGTATTATATAGCACATCTTAGAGCCTTACCAATGTTCATCCCATTGATTATACAGAATTTACTCATTGTATAAGTATTACTAATAATTGTGGTATTGTTATTGCCATTGTAATTTTCTTGTGGTATGTGAGCGAGATAGGCATCCACAATTTTATCAAAATATTCCCTAAGAACCTTATATTTATTCTAAAAGGTAGCGTACAAATGCTATTTTTTTTTGCAAAGTTCAACCAATATTCAATTGTGGTCTTAGTGGCTGAATTGTGCACCTGCATCTTAGATTTTATACATATACATACAGACAGATATTTTCTGTATATTTTTGATCAAATAATAGTCAGGGATACAGAGAGTAAATGATTAACATAATACTAGAATGCCTGAGTCCTTGCTCTCATTTCCAGACCAAATCCCTTCTTTAATGGTACACAACTTATTGCATGTACAGGTATATACAGGTATTTACAATGCTCTATTGAATTACAAAATGTGATTTCATGGTGACAGGTGCACTAAATGGTAACTTTGGACCATACAGCTGTAATTAAGTGCAATTAATATAGACATTTCAGTAAAAAGAAATAACAGTATAATATAAAGATCAGTTCAAATGGCAGGATTAGTGCTAAGGATTGCTAGAAGTGTAAATTATTGTTTAGAGAACTGGTTGTACCTGACCTGAGTAAAGACAATTGATGGTTATCAAGTGATTAGAGATTGAAAAAAAACAAAACATTTTCTCAATGCAGAGACCAAGGATAATGAAATATACATGAATGCCTGAGGTTGTCTATATGGCCAGTGATTGCTAAAATTGTTAGGGGCCCATGTGTATTACATTTCTTTAACCACTTAACTAATATATTTTTGTCAAAAAATGTCTCCAAATTTGGTTTGTTTTTATTATCAAATTAAGTAAATCGGACCTTGAATCACAAACGAAACTATTACATGAAGCTAATTTACCTGGTTTGACCTCCTGCCAATGAGAGGCACTAGAAGGAGATAGAACGATAGAGGAGATCAATGCTGTCATTACAAGATTTCCCCCTCATAAGTCTCCCGGCCCAAATGGTTTCTCCAGAGAGTATTATCGATTGTTACGCTCTCACATTGCTCCCTACCTACTTGAACTTTATAATGCCATCCATAACTCGGGCTCCCCATACCCTTCTTCTAACGAATTGCACATGACACTTTTCCTGAAGCCTGGAAAGGACCCTAGTCTATTGTCTTCATATAGACCTATTAATTTGTTAAATGGCCACTAGACTTCAGACGATCCTTCCCTCAATCCAGGCCGGCCATCAGCTTGTCTTTGTGAAAGGTCGTCATGCTGTGAAGAGTATACATACCGCACTTGTGGCTGTGATAGTCCTCTCATAATTTAACTACGAACTAAAATATGCTACTGAGTTTAGACACTCAAAAAGCATTCAATATGGTCTAATGGCCTCATTTGTTTAGAATACTGGAGATACGATGATTTGAGACAGATTTTATTAATCTCATGTTATCTTTATCATGACCCGGTTTTGTTTGTAAAGGGATACAAGTCAGAGCTCCCCCCTTTCTATTTAATCTGGCATTGGACCGCCTGCTACAATTGCTTCAAGATTGGTCACCCTTCCAGTGAATTACAATTGGCTGGCGTTAAATAAAATGAATGGCTTTGGCAGATTACATACTTCTATATATAGTCAACCCCATGCAATCACTCTCGAAGATATTGGATAGGATTGCCAGCTTTGGTGCTATATCCAACTTCCAGATAAATGTAGATAAATCCACTGCACTATTGCTTCAGGGTCGCTCAGTCTGTCCACAGTGGGCTGCTCATCTTCCTTTGCGGTGGGCCAAAACAGAACAGACCTACTTAGGAATTACACTACCTAAGAACCCCTCTGAACTATATACATTAAACGTAGGTAAAGCCATCTGTTCTCTAACAGACAGTGGAGGAAGTTCATCCCAGATGACTGGAGGCAAGTTATCATTTAGTGCCCCCCTATCCCCCATATTTACAGCCCTAAGTGGGGTGAATATATTGTTGGTGATGGAAGAGGTACCCCTTCAGTGCTGGCGCCCGGCTGCAGGCACCTCCATTGTCTCCCATACTTCTGCCCCTGCTAACAGATTATGTATGGAGATGGGAACAACTCCCGCTCTCCTACAGTACCTTGGCCAAGCCAACATGCTTAAAATTATCTCATTTATTATATCTTTTACAATACCTTACAAATATTTTAAATAGAGCTGATGAACAATGGATCAATGCTCTTTTCCACAAATTCATTTGCAAAGGTGGTAAATCCTGCACTGCTTTGCACAAGCTCTCCCATCCTAAATCCAGTGGAGGCATACATTTTACAGATGTGGTGACATATAACCATGCAGCATTGTTGTGACATTTACGTGACTGGATGCATAATGAAGCAACATATATCAATACACTTTTGGAACAAGGCTTCCTGGGGGATACTGCTCTGGTTTGTTTCCTTCACCTACATCACCAGGAGATATCGGGATCTATTAGAGCTAATCCACTTCTGTGGATAACACAAAGACTTTGGCACATACTATGCCATAAGGCGGGAGCCTTTCACTCTCTCTCTAGTTACCCCTCATTTACAACCCTAATTTCCTGGATGACATTGCTGTTCACCCCTTCACTATTTGTCGGGTAGCAGGGATAACTACACTCCAGGCTTCGATAAGGGTGCAAGATAAGTGCCCTATGACTTTTTCAGAAATTTCACATGTGTTTGAGATTGTTAGACTGTACCCTTTAGCATTCCTCCTGTCCCAATTTTATGTAAACCATGTCATTGACATTTCTCAGAAAGGGATTGGGATAGACCACTCAATAAATTACTGCTACAACCTCCCCCCAGGTACAAAGCAATATCAATCCATTACACTTTCCTTCAGGATATCTTGGATTATTCTAAAATCTCTGGTGGGATGGCTAAATGTGTGACATTTTCCCTCTTTATATATCCCAACGCTGGTACATGCCCTTATTTTTTCAAGGAAAGCATTTCCGTCTAGCATGTATATCAAACTTTTCCTCAACACATATTTTAATGCTTACCTATACTCTCTGAGACATTTCCACATGGGGTCTTCTACAAGTCATCAATGCCCCAAATGTCATCAGGGAGAGGCAGATATTAATCATTGTTTATGGGCTTGCCCTATCGCTAAATACTTTTGGTACCTTGTAAGGCAATATGCAGAGGAAAGACTTGTCAACCACGTTCCCTTCAACCCAGATGGACTATTTTAGGTGTATTTGATCCTAAACAATGAATAACCCCCAGGCAAATGCAGGCATGCCAGTGCATTTCAACTCTGTTGCAGGGGCGTGCATAACTTATCCACTGCGATACCAGATGCCATCTGAGGCGTCATATCGTGCACACAAGTAAGCAATCCTGAGTAAGGACTGGGCTTCTCTAACTGTCCGATGTTACCAATTGATTCTCTATGTTGGTCAAGTATACGGATGTGAGTAAGGGGAAGTGGGTATGCTTATGTCAGGCTGCAATTGTAATGCAAATGCAAACATTTGCATATCACCGCTGATATTAGCAATGCAGTTGCGTGCGTATAAGCAGAATAGCGATCCGTAGTGATTCAGGCCCATAGTTGGGATCTTAGGGCCCGATTCAGACCCGCTCGCTAGGCTGCATTCGCATGTAGCCTGCCGATGTTTGCAATCTGCGCATGCGTATAAGAAGCAGTGCGTGTGTGCAAACCAGTCCATGCAATCACGAAGCGATCGCCCCTTGCACGCCTTGCTAGAATGAGTGATAGGACAAGCCATTTGTGGGTGGTGACAGGGGTTGGTGGTGCAAACACAGGCGTGTCTGTGCATCTTAATGCCGTTTCAGAGGCGTGCATAATTAAGACGCAGCGTTATAATATACGTCACATGCCTGAATTACACACTGAAGCACTCGCAGTGCTTGCGGTAAGGTATGGTCAGCCACAAGTGCTGCGTATGGGTCCGATGTTACCGATTGTTGAATACACTTCCTGAAGATGACGTGTATTACTAAGGGAAAGTGGGCGTCTTAAGGCAAGCTGATGGGCGTCTAAATACACACCGCAATCGCACACCAAGACATAGTGGGCGTGCTAATGTCTTGCCGTGCGATCACGGGATTTGCATACTTTGGTAGCTGATGGCTGCGTGCGAACGCATCTAGCAAGTGGGTCTGAATCGGGCCCTTAGTTCTTCATTGTTCATCTGTTATTATTATTGTGTCATTCTATTGCTGGAAATAGTCAGCAATCTTATTGAATTACTGTGTCTCCTCTTCCATTATTGTATCTACTATATTTTATTGTTCAGTATTTTGTAGTGTACTGTAATGCCTCAAATAAAAGTTTATTAAAAAAAGTAAATCGTAAACCTTCAGTATAATTTTACTAACAAATATAAAGATTTGTTAATACAAATATAGTGAACAAGATTTAAATATATACTAATTATATGAATTGATTAAAAACAGCAGACAATATTGGGGACATTTTTGAAAAAAAATAGCTGTATACAGTTAAAAAAAGACTTTACTGTGTTAACTCTTGTGGTAGGGAAAGTAGATTGTAAGCTCACTGGGGCAAGGACTGATTTGAATGGCCAAATATTCTATGTAAAGCAATATGGAATATGTGTATACTATATAATTAACTGTTAATAATAATGATATATTCACATTTTTGACGATACATTTTTTTTGTATACTTTCTCAGTGAAATTATTTGATGAGCTTCCCACTCTGAGATGAGGAGCATTTCTGTTCACATACGTCTAAAGCTCTCTCTGAGATTTATGTACTGGAAATTATAATGTTAAAACTGGACTATGCTGGTAAACATTTTTTCTTCAGAAATCTTGGATTACAGGCATGAATGACTAAACAATAAAAGGCCTGGAGTGTAATCACATTAATAATGGATGCAAATAATACAATTGTGCACAAACAAAATTCAGGAAAAGAAAATAAAACCAAGTGGGGAGTCCATCATCGATAAATGCAGAGTGCAGGCTTAATTCAGAGGTCCCGTGAGCAGCGGCTAGTAAACAAATTAGGGGCATGGGGACCTTAGTAATGCTGGGCATACATGGCCAGATAAAATGTCTGTCAGACCGACAGACATTTTATCTGGCAGCCTGCCAGCCGCAGATGTCGCCGGCATACACTGTGAGATTTCTCTCACAGTGTATTCGGTAGACATCCGCGCTCCGCCCCCGGGGGAGGAGACATTTCCCTGTTCCTTCCGTAGGAAGGAACACAGGAAATGTCTGTCTGTCGGCCGCGGCTGGGCATACACTGCCCGATGCGGCCGACAGTTTACTGGTAAATATCGCATCGGACGGGCATGCTGGACAATCCGGCATGCCCGACCAAGCAATATTTAACCCTCGGTCGCCCCCCCACACGCTACAATTATCGGGGTGATCCGCCAATATCAGGCGGATCGCCCCGATAATTGTAGCGTATATGGCCAGCATTAGGAATAACTTCTGTGGGAAAGGGGAGGTTAGATGACATATTATATCCAAGGAGCCCAGAACTGGTGGAACTCGTCTTCCTTGTTTTGTAAATGGTAAGTAATCCTGAACCATATGTAGTAAGATTTTAGTGAATAAATGTGAGGAAGCTATCCCTGTTTCCAATATTAAGCGATTAGCTACCTGGCCATGGTAAGGATATACAACACTAGTTTTGATGTGTACATGTCAGCCTCTTGTAGTGGGTAGCAAAGAAGGTAAGACCAGGGGTCTTTCCAAATGAGACCTGATATGGATGAGGATAGTAGAGATCTGACTACCTTAGAAAAATCTTTGGATAGGACCACCATATGTGTCTAAATGTTCCTGCTTCTCCATAGCCACACCAGCAGACGCAGAAAGCACTAGGGTACATTTTAGCAAGTTTGTCTGGTGTGAGCAGGGGCGGAACTACCGGCAGTGCAGCCAGTGCACTGCACTGCGACCCAGTGCAATATAGGGGTCCACACTGCCCAGCGCCGTTTATAATTGTATGGCAGGCTGCAGTGCAGCTGCTTGTCAGGCAATCATCAAGGCTGTGACTAACCCATCCGGCAGCTACACACAGAGAGGACCCTGTCACCCACTGCTTTTCCCTGTCACCCACTGCTTCTCCCTGTCATCTCTCACCCTCACCCTGTGACCCACTGCCTGTTATTTCTCCCTGTTACCCTCTCCTTGAAACCCTCTTGCCTCTCTTTGTCTACCTCTTGCCTCTCCCTGTCACCCTCTACCTCTCCCTATCACCCACTGCACTTTGAACTTGGAGTAGGGCGGAGGAGGGGGGCCCAAAGCAAATTATTGCACCTGGACCTACCACTCACATATTCCGCCACTGGGTGTGAGTTACCGTCTGTAATAGATTTTGCATGCTCCTTAACCCCTTCACTGCAGAGCACATGTGGAGGTCGTGTTCTGGATATACAACAAGACTGCTGAACTTACAGAACACTATTTTGCTGAAAATGCCCATTCACAAATAAACACACTGCTGCATAATACACCAGATCAACAACAAAATTCAGATATCCTGTGATGATCAAAGTACACTGAAGGATCTCAATATATTCCCGGCGTGCGGGATGCCGATGGTCTAATACCGGTGCAGGAATCCCGAAGGTAAGTACAGGGGGTTAGGGGAGGGTTGGGTTTAGAGTTAGGAACTAGGAGGAGGGGTAGGGTTAGGCACTAAGGGGGGAGGGATTAGGTTTAGGGTGCGGGGAGGGGGAGGCTGGTTATAGGCACTAGGGGATGAGGTTAGGTTTAGGCACCGGAAAGGGAGGGTTAGGGTAAGGATTAGGGTTAATGGTAGTATACTTACCTACAGGTGTTGGGATGCCGCTGTCGGTATTCTGACCAGCGGCATCCCGTCCGCCGGGAACCCATACCCAACCCACTAAAACAGACTCTTACATAATGTATAATGTAAACCACCAGCCTACATTATTGAAAGTTTCACCATGTCTCAAACTAGGCTACATCAGACTAGCTAAATGCTTTACAATTCTTTTTTTGTTTTTGTTTCTTACTGTATTGACAATAGTGGAGCAGTTCGAAAAGTTCTTAATTCTTCTCGTACTTGTTCAGGATATCCCCAAATTTTGGGGAGCTCTGACGGACTTCCAGCCTCCCTGATCTGCACACTTTCCCAAAGAATCGGGTAATCTGGGGGCATGTTAATGCGATTTGCTGTGAATTGTGTTATCATGGCCCTGCCCCCTCTTCACAGTGCCATATATTGCGGTATTGTACAGAAGGGGGAGAAGTGGCAGTGTTAAAGTGATTCAGTTCAGGCCCCCCCCTCCCATCTCCCAGACGGCACAGGAAAAGTCAGCAAGTAGGATTCTAATATGCCCCTTAATATTTGAATCAATAGTCGTGTACTGGCTTTTAACAGCCAGCACGAGGCGTGGGGAGTCAGTCTGGTGGCAGAATGAGAGCAGAAAAGATCTCTTGAAGAAAGCAGACAGCGTTGGAAGCCTGCCGGGCAAGAATCAAAGAGCCGAAGCACACTGGAAGTGGGGTCGATGAAGACGCTGAAAGCCCCGGGGTGGTGGGAGGTGACCCACCTCCAGCGAAGGCAACGCCATGGGTGTAGCTGGGCCGGGTTTGGCAAGTCCCTTGCCTTCCTAGACCACCAGGGCTCAGGCGCTAGGCCCGTGACACATGCAGGCGCAAGCCTGAGTGTCAGTAGGAAGGCAAGAGGCCCGCGGCACCAAAAGGGCACTAGGCCCAAGCCAGGCGGGCACTAGGCCAGAGGCATTAAGGGGCATTAGACCAGAGGCATTACGAGTGTTAGGCCCAGGATAGGCAGGCACTAGGCCCGGGGCGCTAAGGAGGTCATTAGGCCCGGTACAAGAAAGAAGGAAGGGTTAGGCCCCTTCATAGATATATACATACTCAGTCATTGTGTCCTGTGCTCCATATCTCTTGGTTTGCTGTATCATACATATATATTCATTCATTGTGCTGTACCTCATACTGATATACGTTTGCTGTGTCATATATATATATATATATATATATATATATATATAAACGACAGGCTTAATCCACGGCACTCAACCATCTGGGGTGCCCTTGGCATGTGACCACACCATCTACATAAAAAAAGGTGGCAGATCAAGTTTATTTATCTGAGAATCAGTGTAGGGACTGGCCAGATGGAAACGACCGTGAAGCGGTAGTCAGTTTAACAAATTATTGCAATATTTTGGAACCAACATTCCCTATGTTTAAAGGAGTTGCAGTTTGAAACGCATGTGAGTGCCGAGTTTGTATGATATATATATATATATATATATATATATATTCGTTCATTGTGTGCTGTGCCCTAACTGCCTAACTGTATATTTTTGGTTTGCGGGGCCATGTACATTCATTCACATGGCCTTGGGATGTACCAGGGTATCCAGCACAGGGCCTTTTATGTGCGGAGCAGTTAGTTAGGGGTGAGCATACCGCTGCTGTGCTTTGTTGCAGGGTGTGATCAGGTACAGCCACCCATCAAGGGGACAAGGGCGCCTTGGTGAGTTTTATGTAGTCTGTGTTGTATGTTGTCACTACCCCTCTTGCTTCGGGCGTTTCCTTCCGGGTTGCACCCTTTTGTCTGGCACATGGGTTGTACCCAGTCTGAGGCCAAAAGTGCCAATGATGAACAACCACTGACCCCAGTGGAGGTCATCCTGTTTTAGCCAAATTTCCCACTGTAGATCCGTCTCCACCATCCTCACTAGTCCCAGATCCCAGGACTGTCCACCAGGAGAGTGAAGACGGCCAGAATGTTTGAATGAGTGGCACAGGTCAAGGCCCAAGGCCACCTGCATGGCAGCAGGATTTCTGCACCACCCCAAGCCACTACTCCACATTTCCATGTCTTGTTCTGTGAAACATGAAAAGCTGAACAGACTATGAAAACCTGTTACACAAGGGATTTAGAGAACGAGATAAAGAGGAAAACGAAAAAAAAAACTGTGAAAAGTAGAGTGAGAAAAGGAAAGAGAGGAGAGAGAATCTCCCTAAACAAAGAAAAAACACTTGAGAAAAAAAACTTTAAATACCCCCTGAATTTGAAAAATAGAGAGCACTGGCAGGGTGTTTAGATAAGGAGAACTCACTGTTAGTACATATAGATTAGCTTCTGAGTCAGGGTGACCAGTTGTTTTAAGTGGTGGTTAGAGTGGCACTGCAGCACCTGGGTTGCCAACTATCACTCCGAGTGCTGAGTTTCCATAACAGGTTGTGGCAGAGCGCAGCTTGGTGGTGGTTTTGTCTTCTTTATTCTCAGTAATACTAGATGCTTCTTTCTTCTTGTGTTATTATTAAGTACATTTAACCTTTTGGTGCAATTTTGTAGTTTTTAGTATTGATGGTATTAAATTTCTGATTAGATTAGCATGATTAACTATTTGATCAGGTTATTACTATTGTATCTGCAATCAACGGGTTAATATACTATGTCTATTTCTATGTGCCCCGTAGGAATAGTTTGCTCTTTCTCTATATATACTTGTAAATGATATATATTTTTACATACTATATCAACACCACTCATGTCATGTGAGTTTGTTGTTGCTTTTAGGCTTTATGATGTATTTTTTATGAGAATATTTTGATGTGTCTTGATATATTATTTTTAAATAATATAAAGCACAGTTATTAACTGTAACACGCCAAATTAATTTATTCTTTAAAAATAGTTTATATTGTTTGTTTATTTATTTACGAGTTTTTCATATTTATTATATATATTGTTGTTGTAATATCAGTATATACTGCTATTCATATAGTATCTCTGCTTAATATCTGAACTGTGACCAACTAGGTAATGAAATTCCAACATACACCTGTTAGCCAGTTGATGTCTGACAGGTGTTGATTCACAGGTGGTCTATTAATGAAAATGGGTATATATTAACCCCCCATGCTACAATCATTCATTCTGCCTTCTTGAAGAAGCTGCTATATGCAGTGAAACGCGTTAAGGATTAGAGACCATTTTCATTCTACCCACTGCATCGGTGCCCCACTGTCTCACCACTCCTCCAGCCAGCGGCTTGACACACAGCCCGTATTTCCCTCCACCTTGTGTCCTGTTTGAGCCATCACAGGACAGGAACATCAGCTGCGGCCGAGCCCTGTGAGCCAACACATGCCGCACTCATCTCTCTGGAGAGAGGTACATACCACTGGGAGTCCGGTTGTCTATCATCGGAGGGAGCTGTTTTACTGCTGAGTACGGCCACATCCCGCCGGTGAATACACGCCGCTGTGCCCCGGACCTTAGAATCCACAGCTCTAGTGCTCCCACATGTGCCTCTGCACTGCCGTCTAGCCCTCAGCATTTCCAGCCGCGAACCAGCCGGTCTCCACTCCAGGCTGTCATCGCATCCCTTTTTTGGACCAACTCCATTCCGCGTTAGAGGGGTGAGCATGAGTCACTTTTATTGAGAGCGGTACATTTACCATCCAGACCTACTTACTGTTATATTTTTGGGGTACCCTACCACGACTTTTTCTAATGCCGCCTACTGGTATTAACAACCATTTACTTGTGGAAACCTACTCCCTGCTTGCACGGAGCTTCAAGTAGCCATTCCTAATTATTTGGTAACATTGTTGCAGTTATTACAGGACATTTCTTTTTATTTATTCATCTATTGATTGTCGCAGAGACACGATTTTATCTGTTTACGTTTGATATTATATTTCTCATTGTTGTATCAACATCATTGCAATCTTATATTCCATAAAATGATTTATGATTACATTATTTTTATGTGTTAATGTGTTTCTAGCGCAATTCCACCTATACCATTTTTATACTAGATGCTACAACTGGAAAAAGAGCTGTTTAAGAGGAAGTGACAGCACAGCATGAGGAACTAGTAAATTCATTTTACAATGTCCATTCTGCCTGATAAAATCATGTAAAATTGTTCCCTGTTTTTGAAACTAAGGGCCTTATTCAGCACGGATCGCATGGCTGCGTTCACACACCCAATCACTGTGAAAATATGCTATTGAATGCAATCGCAGCACTATACTAAGACGTCCATCACTGTATAAAGCCGCCCACTTCCCATGACATGCAACCGCAAGTCAGCAAAAAACATTGGTAACATCAAGAAACATCGGCACCATTCGCACAGTTGTGGTTCACCTGACCCTACCTCACAAACTGCTAAGCTTCTTGTCGCCATCTAGACCTCTGCCAGCGAATGCAATCGCAGGGGCTTAATTATGCACGCCCCTGTAATGGCGTTCAAAACGTACAGGCACGCCTATGTTCCGATGACCACCCCCTTCTCCACCCCCAAACGGTCACTTCATGTCAATCACTATGAGATAGGACTGCGTGCTCGCTGTGATCGTTCCCCGTTCACAGAGGCCTGTTCGCGCATGCGCACTGCGATGCACACGCATGTGCAGAGCGCAAAAAACAACTAGCTACATGCAAAAGCAGCCTTGCAAACCAACCTGAATAAGGCCCTGAGTGTGAGGTGGAAATTTAACACTCGGGTATATTTACTAAAGAACGGGTTTTTAGAAGTGGAGATGTTGCCATAGCAACCAATCACATTCTACTTAACATTTATCTTGCACCTTATAGAAGATAATAGCGAGAATCGGATTGGTTGCTATGGGCAACATCTCCACTTCTAAAAACCCATAGTAAATATAGCCCTCAGCCACTACTGAACACAAGTCTGTGTCTAGAGATCAGTCAAAGGAAAGCTGCATGAACATATGCTGCCACTAGAGGGAGAACCACTCCATCCACTAATCTCCTTAGAATAGATGTTTATGAGCTAGAGTATATATAGCAACAATTCTTAAGGCACTATTTATCAATATCAATTTACACAAAAAAAATTAGAAAAGGGTGTTTTCACGCCCCTTTTCACATTATTTTAGTATCACATAAATGTATTAAAGGGCAATTGGAGTAGTTTTCATGAAACACTACTCAAATCCCTTCAATTTGCATTTCCCATGCTTTTAATGGGAAATGCAATCTGCCTGACATTTACTAAAAATCAATTATAAAATCAATTATAAAAAAAATACCGGGGAAAGCCCTTATAACGCCATCTGAAAATGGCATTATTATCACAGGGCTTTCCCCCGATATTTCAGATGTCGTTATCAGGGCTTTTCTCTGTTTAGCCGAATCCTGCTCCGCTCTGACAAGCAGAGCAGAGTCGGGAGCTGGCTCCAGTTATCAGATTTGTGGGTCTAAATAGACCACAAGCTGATCACTCTAAAAAAAAACATAGACCTCATCTGACTACAGCATCAGCTGATCTGGTCAGAGGAGGTCACCGCTTAGCCCCAGGTACAGGTAAGTGTGAGCCAGGGGCAGATGGGCTAGGGCAGCAGTCATAGGGGTAGGGGAGGTGGAGAAGAGTAAGCGGCAGCGAGCAGTAGAGGCATGGGGGGGGTTAGCAGCGGCAGCTGGGGACAGCAGCGGCAGGCGGGCAGCATCGGCGGAGGAAAGGGGGGACCGCAAAAATATTTAGCCGGGCAGCAGAAGGGGGGCCAGGACAGACGAGAGAGCAGCGGCCGTGGTGGCAGCAGGGCTTCCAGGGCAGGCTCAGTGGGCAGTAATACAAAGATCATCAAAAATATTCAAGAATATTATTACAGAATTAGTGAATAAATTGTGCAATAGGCTGTTAGTACATATCAACAATAAATAAAATTATGGAGAAACTATTGTTTCTATATAATTTTACGAAAAAAAATGATTGATAAATAGGCCAATAACAATACAATTATAACCGCAATTAAGAACATTAAAGGATACTATCACAGCTAACATCAGACCACAGAATCTAATGTAATGTATCAATCTGACTAATGATACAAATATAACAAATAACAATGTTTTTATAATCTACCACAGCACAGTGATGGGACCATGCACAGTGACTAAAACCTTATATAACAGACAATAAAGTACTTGGTAACTTACATGTAGTAGGTTTGAATCTATTTATATGTCATACTCCTCATATCATATTTATCAAGGTGGATTTTCATAAAATTATTCAGATTTCAATTTCTGCATAACTGTATGTATCCTGGTTATGTAACAACAGCGTAATGCAGGAGATTTCACAGAGAGCTACTGCAAAAGGTGAACTACCGCTGTAGATGGCATTTCCATCATTTTAATTTTATTTTAGGTGTTCTAGCTATTATCAATGTGAATAACTCTATAGATATCATAACTTTTTGGTTTTAATGTGACACTGGTCGGATTTTGTTATATATGTAAAAGTGTCATTTATAGTAAAAGAAAATAGTCTGACAACAAGCACTTCTCTTTTCTTATTGTATTATTCATATCAGTTCATGAATCGGGACACCCTATTTTGTAGAACTGTCCCAGTCTCCGCCCCCCCTTTCAAACCCCCAAACACAGCATGATTTAGGGGTATCTACAAGCGATCTCGCAGAGGGAGACCTGCACATGCACAGTACAGATCCTGCACAAGTCTCTCACAATCGGCAGTATAAAAATCTGTAAGACCGATAAAAATATATGTGAATAATATGACAACATAGGACTACATCCAATTAGCCATGGAGTAATTCACAGCCCGGACCTATTTAATTAGGTTCTGCATCCCTGCGCATAATGCTGATTTTTTTTTCCTTACATCCTCAGGAGCTGCGAGGAAATATCAGCATTAAATGCAACTTCTGAGGTTTCTCATGTGGGGAAATCCATAAATTCCTGCATTTTACACAGAATCTACAGGTTACAGTGTGTTGCCCCAGGGCTTACTGAATAATTAAATGGTTCTGCTCGTGAAACCCAGAGCCTAACCCCACGTCTAATTGAATATGCTCCATAAAGTCCTTTGTGTAGATAGCTGGCGAAATACACAATTCAACCAATAAGCAACTGTACCAAATTACAAATCAAAATAGCAGCAATGAGGGCTTCATGGGTGATGCAGCATTGAGTCAGTGGCGTATCTACCTCCCCCGCAGCCCCGGCGGTGGCTTGGGGGCGGTTGTTTGTAGGTCGAGGTGGCTTCAGATTCCATGCGGACTAGCCGTCCGCATGAAATCTGCAGAAAACATCCCTCCCAAAAGGGCGGTAGTGTGGACGGCAACTAAGTGCCGTCTGCACTACACTAATAGCAACAAACACACAGCCGCCGGCGCCAGCAGCTGTATGTTTGTTTTAGCAGCCGACGAGAGTCTGTCAGACTCTCATCGGCTGCTGCGCCCACTGCGGGAGCCAGGCTTCCAGCTCCTGCAGTGAGTGATGGGTTGTACCCAGTCTGAGGCCAAAAGTGCCAATGATGAACAACCACTGACCCCAGTGGAGGTCATCCTGTTTTAGCTAAATTTCCCACCGTAGATCCGTCTCCACCATCCTCACTAGTCCCAGATCCCAGGACTGTCCACCAGGAGTGTGAAGACGGCCTGAATGTTTGAATGAGTGGCACAGGTCAAGGCCCAAGGCCACCTGCATGGCAGCAGGATTTCTGCACCACCCCAAAGCCACTACTCCACATTTCCATGTCTTGTTCTGTGAAACATGAAAAGCAGAACAGACTATGAAAACCTGTTACACAAGGGATTTAGAGAACGAGATAAAGAGGAAAAAAAAAAAACTGTGAAAAGTAGAGTGAGAAAAGGAAAGAGAGGAGAGAGAATCTCCCTAAACAAAGAAAAAACACTTGAGAAAAAAAACTTTAAATACCCCCTGAATTTGAAAAATAGAGAGCACTGGCAGGGTGTTTAGATAAGGAGAACTCACTGTTAGTACATATAGATTAGCTTCTGAGTCAGGGTGACCAGTTGTTTTAAGTGGTGGTTAGAGTGGCACTGCAGCACCTGGGTTGCCAACTATCACTCCGAGTGCTGAGTTTCCATAACAGGTTGTGGCAGAGCGCAGCTTGGTGGTGGTTTTGTCTTCTTTATTCTCAGTAATACTAGATGCTACAACTGGAAAAAGAGCTGTTTAAGAGGAAGTGACAGCACAGCATGAGGAACTAGTAAATTCATTTTACAATGTCCATTCTGCCTGATAAAATCATGTAAAATTGTTCCCTGTTTTTGAAACTAAGGGCCTTATTCAGCACGGATCGCATGGCTGCGTTCACACACACCCAATCACTGTGAAAATATGCTAATGAATGCAATCACAGCACTATACTAAGACGTCCATCACTGTATAAAGCCGCCCACTTCCCATGACATGCAACCGCAAGTCAGCAAAAAGCATTGGTAACATCAAGAAACATCGGCACCATTCGCACAGTTGTGGTTCATCTGACCCTACCTCACAAGCTGCTAAGCTTCTTGTCGCCATCTAGACCTCTGCCAGCGAATGCAATCGCAGGGGCTTAATTATGCACGCCCCTGTAATGGCGTTCAAAACGTACAGGCACGCCTATGTTCCGATGACCACCCCCCTCTCCACCCCCAAACGGTCACTTCATGTCAATC
Source organism: Taudactylus pleione (assembly GCA_031769625.1). Taxonomy (NCBI): domain Eukaryota; kingdom Metazoa; phylum Chordata; class Amphibia; order Anura; family Myobatrachidae; genus Taudactylus; species Taudactylus pleione. Next base: position 3,471,400 of record JAUIMM010000303.1, on the reverse strand, counting down.
ACTATGAGATAGGACTGCGTGCTCGCTGTGATCGCTCCCCGTTCACAGAGGCCTGTTTGCGCATGCGCACTGCGATGCACACGCATGCGCAGAACGCAAAAAACAACTAGCTACATGCAAAAGCAGCCTTGCAAACCAACCTGAATAAGGCCCTGAGTGTGAGGTGGAAATTTAACACTCGGGTATATTTACTAAAGAACGGGTTTTTAGAAGTGGAGATGTTGCCATAGCAACCAATCAGATTCTACTTAACATTTATCTTGCACCTTATAGAAGATAACAGCTAGAATCGGATTGGTTGCTATGGGCAACATCTCCACTTCTAAAAACCCATAGTAAATATAGCCCTCAGCCACTACTGAACACAAGTCTGTGTCTAGATATCAATAGAAAGCTGCATGAACTTATGCTGCCACTAGAGGGAGAACCACTCCATCCACTAATCTCCTTAGAACAGATGTTTATGAGCTAGAATATATATAGCAACAATTCTTAAGGCACTATTTATCAATATCAATTTTACACAAAAAAAATTAGAAAAGGGTGTTTTCACGCCCCTTTTCACATTATTTTAGTATCACATAAATGTATTAAAGGGCAATTGGAGTAGTTTTCATGAAACACTACTCAAATCCCTTCAATTTGCATTTCCCATGCTTGTAATGGGAAATGCAATCTGCCTGACATTTACTAAAAATCAATTATAAAATCAATTATAAAATACCGGGGAAAGCCCTTATAACGCCATCTGAAAATATTATCACAGGGCTTTCCCCGATATTTCAGATGGCATTATCAGGGCTTTCCCCTGTTTAGCCGAATACTGCTCCGCTCTGACAAGCAGAGCAGAGTCAGGAGCTGGCTCCAGTTATCAGCTTTGTGGGTCTAAATAGACCACAAGCTGATCACTCTAAAAAAAACCACAGACCTCATCTGACTACAGCATCAGCTGATCTGGTCAGAGGAGGTCACCGCTCAGCCCCAGGTACAGGTAAGTGTGAGCCAGGGGCAGATGGGCTAGGGCAGCAGTCATAGGGGTAGGGGAGGTGGAGAAGAGTAAGCGGCAGCGAGCAGTAGAGGCATGGGGGGGATAGCAGCGGCAGCTGGGGACAGCAGCGGCAGGGGGCAGCATCGGCGAAGGAAAGGGGGGACCGTGAAAATGTTTAGCCGGGCAGCAGAAGGGGGGCCAGGACAGACGAGAGAGCAGTGGCCGTGGTGGCAGCAGGGCTTCCAAGGCAGGCTCAGTGGGCAGTAATACCAAGATCATCAAAAATATTCAAGAATAGTATTACAGAATCAGTGAATAAATTGTGCAATAGGCTGTTAGTACATATCAACAATAAATAAAATTATGGAGAAACTATTGTTTCTGTATAATTTTACGAAAAAAAATGATTGATAAATAGGCCACTAACAATACAATTATAACCGCCCGCAATTAAGAACATTAAAGGATACTATCACAGCTAACATCAGACCACAGAATCTAATGTAATGTATCAATCTGAATAATGATACAAATATAACAAATAACAATGTTTTTATAATCTACCACAGCACAGTGATGGGACCATGCACAGTGACTAAAACCTTATATAACAGACAATAAAGTACTTGGTAACTTACATGTAGTAGGTTTGAATCTATTTATATGTCATACTCCTCATATCATATTTATCAAGGTGGATTTTCATAAAATTATTCAGATTTCAATTTCTGCATAACTGTATGTATCCTGGTGTCGAAGCTGAATAATTGAGTAAGACAAGTTCAGTTTAAAATTCAATCACAGCGACGCCATCTTGTCACTGGCCGCAAGACTCCATTTTAGAAATGCGATCGCAATACGCCATTTTGCGAATGGCCGCCTAAGCGCCATTTTAGATAAACTCACATTTTAGTACATGTGGTGATAATACCATTAGCATCATGCGAAGGCATCTGTGACCATTATCATATGAAGCAAGTGGCCAGGTGACGACTGGCTTGGGTAGATAAGTTTCCTGCATAGTGTTTGTTCACTACGGGTGGTCTGGCTAGAATAAATAAGCAAGCAATGACACAGGAAAGGTGGGAGGGCCTGCTGACAGGAGATGTAGAACTATCTGGCCCAGCATGCTAAAATGTTAGAAACAAGGCACTTATACTCACACACACATTAAATATGTCTTTATATGAAACCCCGAATACTCACACATTTCATATTCACACATAAGGTTCCATAAGCATCAAAATGTATGATTCAAGTTGGTTAAGTTAGTTTAAATGCTAAGAAATAAAGGTTTTTGATAACTAAGGTATTATACATGATAAGCAAGGTGTGTTTGGTCTTGTTCTGATGCATACGCTTTTTACAGCATCCCGGAGTTATCGGTGGAGAGATCGCATCATGCAAACTCAAGTTACGGATCGCAGAACTTACAAGCACCAAAATGTTTAGCTGATGAAATGTTACAGGAGGCGTTACCAGAAAGACCCCGGCTGTTAGAGGCAGGGAAAGTCTATTTGAAACAACCTGTTAAATGTGCCGTAACATATACTTCTCCTCTGGGAACCAATGATATCAGCAGGAAATTTCCCTTTGTCCTGCTTTAGTCTGGGGGGAATAAATACATGTGCCCATATACTGGTTTGGTAGTCCATGCTGAAGGTTGTATGAACTTAGGGTCTCTAGTCTGAGGTCTATCTCTGGGTCCAGAGGCGCAGCGTATGTATACTGTTACCTTGGGTCTGTATAATTTCCTTTTGCGCATAAAGTGTGTCTCTCTCTTTGTCTCTCTCTCTCTCTCTGTGTCTCTCTGTCTCTCTCTTTGTCTCTCTCTCTCTCTCTCTCTGTCTCTCTCTCTCTGTCTCTCTCATTGTATTTATTTGCGCTTATTGTAAACAGATCATAGCGTGTAACTGACTGTACTTTTACCTGAATAATACTTGTGCGTTGGAACCACAGATTCCACTCCTGTCTTTATTTACGGTCAGACTGCGTACGCAAATTAGCGTTATTCTTAGAGGTTTATAGAAAGGATTTAAGAAGGTATAGGCAGGGGTATATAGAGGTTCATTTCTAATATTGTTAGTTGGGGGCTCGTGAAGAAGTCACTTACCTGCTCACACGGTACATACGGTCATCGATATTTCAGCAAAGGGTGGAGTGGCCACATGCAGGGTTTGCCTGCAACCGCTTTGTGCTGAAAGATCGCTATCCGTCTCCGTGTGAATTAAGGAAGCTGACTAGAATCCAGGGACAAGAGAGGAAAAAGTTTGTTTTCCTCTGTTGATAGAACCTTGTGTTTAGAGGGGTGCCGCAGTATTGCGTACGCGGCTAAAACGCATTTTTGCGTACGCAGTTCAAAAGTCATTATACGGTTGTGTGGTAGTCGCATAATTGTGTATGTGGCCGCTCGCACAATAGTGTATACGCACTTCCGGTTCTGCTGCCATGTGTTTGAACAAAGCCATTGAGGTTTACATTTTTTTTTCTATTACCAATATCTGGGTTAAACGTGTATTTTTCTACGCAGGAAAAAGTGTGTAACAGTGAATATTTGTTGAACAAAGTTCAGGGTATCATATGATCCTTAAGGGCTAGGTGCAAGGGTTAGCCTAGTCGCTCGGTAAGCAGCTTTACCGTTCTATACACAGTAGCAGGTGTACATGTTGTCTTTGTTGTATAGAGGTGCGTGAGAGTGGCCGACATATAAACTCTCATAGGTCTGGAAGTTACCTTACTAAAGCTTATCCGGGTGTGGAAGTGGCCTGCTTCAAATCTTATCCAGGTGTGGAAGTTGCCTTACTAAAACTTATCCAGGTGTGTGGGCGCCGCCGACTTAAATCGTCCACAGGTAAGTGAAAGTGTCTTGATTGTCTTTCACCGGTTTAAATTTTTATTGAAAAGCGTAGGAGTTGTCTCAGAATGGGAGCCACGCAAACAGTAGAGATGTTAAGCAATGATGTGCTGCTAATGGAGGCGCCGATCGGATCGGCCCGTCGTATCATGCATATCAAGTACGGTACTTATGCAATAAGGTATTGTGATATATGGTTTAATATGACGAGGAAGAGTGTTAAACCGTTTCCCAGAATTGGTAGTTTTGACAAAAATGTGTTAGATAATGTCCAGGATCACATCAGTATGGTGCGATCCCGAGAGAAAAAGATTAAGTATTTTGAATGTTTAAAACTATGGCAGCATGAAGGGGATGCTTGGCTTAAAAATGTGCAAAGGACGCAAACTAGCGTTGCGAACGCATTGCCAGAAAATACATCCACGACGCTGAATTGCAATACGGGCGAGCCGCAAATTGGCGCGCACGTGCGGCAAGGTAGCGTCGTGGAGAGTATTGCCAGCAGTTCACGCTCACCTCCCCCACATTATGTGGACGGAGGTGCAAGTACACTTACCAAAAATACCAACAAAAATGTAACAAGTAATTTGTACCCCCTTTTAAGTAACCATAAAGAAAATGTTTATGACGTAGATGATGAGCCTATTGTAATGTCTGCCATTTCCCATGCTGTGCAAATGATAGATGCTCCATCACCACAATCACGGGTAGTGCCGCCATTTCCATCGGTAACAGCAAGGGAAGTGTTAATACACTCTGCACCCATTGAGGAAGTTGTTATACCATACGGAGCAGCAGCAGATTAAACCCCAGCCAGGTAACCAGGTCAGAGGTAGCAACGCTGCCGGCCTGCATCCCATTCAGACAATAACTGTTCCGAATGGAAATGCGGATGCAAACAGTGTAGTGCCCAATAGGGAAGTAGTAATGCATTGTCCATGGACAAGGGCAGAACTAAATTCCATCATAAATGATTTCCCTGATCCAAAAAAGGAATTAGCCAAATCTCAAAGATTTTTGAGAAATTTGGGTAGTTCTCATGAGCCCATAATAAAGATTGGCGTGTAGTGTTAAGGGCCTGTCTACCACGCAATACCGACATGACAAAATTTATCACGGATTGTGTATTGGATGGCGATGTTCCCTTAACAGACCAAGTAAACCAACGTAACATTTCCCGCATTGTGATTCAATTGGGTATATATTTTCCGGTAGTAGTTAACTGGAACAAAATCTTCACAATCAAACAAAAGGAGAGTGAAACTGCAGAAGACTATTGCGATCGGGCTCTGCAGGCTATCACCCAGTACACTGGGATAGAAGATATTAAAGATAGCATTCACCACAGGGGAATGATAGTCACGATATTAATGGACGGTTTAAAAGAGAATTTAAAAACTTGGGTTCAAACCTCACAGCCTGGCTGGAGGGGACTTACAATAGATAACCTCATAGAGTCTGCCATAGAACATGACAAAAACATCTCAAAAAAGAGGGAGACCCAGAGCGAAAAATTAATGGCTGTCAGTATACAAGCTCTGGAGGGAATGACGGTAACACCACAGCCAACAGACACGCTTGCACTTGCACACACACTCATGTCAGAACAAGTTGCTCTCACTAACCCCACTCAACAACAAACACAACTCTATCCTACTAACCCAATGCAACCACAGGTCCCAGGATATCCACCTACTTCTTATCCCACACAATACCCTTACCCTCCCTATCCTTACCCATATCCACCACCTTTACCCTCTGTTCAAACTCCACAACAACACATGCTTTCACCTGAATCACGGACATGTTTTAATTGCAAACAAACAGGACACTTAAGTAGAAACTGCACAGTAAAAAGAGTATGGACCCCACACCAAGGGAAACCTGGATATCCCCATAAGGGATATGCACAGAGATCAGCAAATATTCAGCAAGCACCAGCTCCAATTGTAGCCGTAAATGCTTTATTGGAGAATGGTAGCCAACGATAGGGGTCAGGTCATACCTGTAGTCTACAGATAGTCAGGTTAACGAGAAGTACTAGGGAAGAACCGGTCTTGATGGTTGATGTAGCTGGTACTGAATATCCTTTTCTTGTAGACACAGGGGCGACCAAATCAGTGATGAAATCTCCCGTTATTTTACAGGTGACCAACGAGACAATACCAACAATGGGTGTGACAGGTAGAGTGGAACATTATCCTTTAACAAAGTCCGCAGAGGTTAGTATTGGGCCGTTGCATACCAGACATTCTTTTCTCCTGGCTGCCGCGGCCCCTACTAACCTGCTGGGCAGAGACTTGTTATGTAAAATGGGATGCGTCATATATTGCACCCCTGATGGTATATATTTAGATATCCCAGAGAGAATGGTATACGAGGTGCGGGATATGTTAGACACTCCTCAAAGGATAATGTATCACTCTACCGTTTTAAAAGAAAATCCATCACAAGTAGATGAAATGTTGTCCCAAATTCCAGATTCCCTTTGGACAAAAGATGGACAGGACACTGGATTAATGGCAAACGTAAGCCCGGTAATGGTAAACTTAAAAAGCGGTAGGCAAGCTCCAAAAATTCCCCAGTACCCACTAAAACAGGAAGTAGAACTAGGGGTGTTTCCAATAATCGAGCGATTATTGCAACAGGGAATTTTAGTTCGTACAGCTAGTGTAGCCAACAGTCCCATCTTTCCAGTAAAGAAGAGTGGTGGGAGGGGTTATAGGCTGGTGCAAGACCTTAGAGGTGTTAATAAGGTAGTAGAGAGCCAATTCCCTGTAGTGCCGAATCCAGCTGTCATCCTGATGCAGATCCCACCAAATGCAACCCATTTCACTTTCATTGACCTCTGTTCTGCTTTCTTCTCTGTGCCTCTCCACCCTGACTGTCAGTACCTATTCGCATTCACATACAGAGGTGTGCAATATACATGGACACGATTGCCCCAAGGTTTCATAGACAGCCCCAGTATTTTCTCCCAGGCATTGCATGACTGTTTACAAGCTTTTCAACCTGCCAATGGATCAGTTCAAATTCAATATGTGGACGATTTATTGCTATGTTCTGACTCTTTTATGTCATGTGTGAATGATACTAAACTTTTGTTACTTCATCTCTCACATACAGGACACAAAGTGGCTAAGGACAAGTTACAGCCGTGCCAGCCCAGAGTAAAATATTTGGGACACTGCCTAACCAAGGGGTAACAACATCTCACAAATGATAGAATCCAGGCCATACAAAACATGACACTGCCACAGAATCAACAGCAAATTCGTACCTTCTTGGGAATGTGTGGATATTGCCGAATGTGGATCCCAGGTTTTTCTATTTTGGCCTTGCCTTTACAGGAACTAGTCTCTTCCTCAAAGCCCGATCGCGTCACACACACTGAGGAATCAGAACAGGCTTTTCTTAATCTTAAGGATAGCCTGACAAAAGCTCCTGCATTGGGAATACCCGATTATGAAAAACCTTTTGATTTATATTGTACGGAAGCCGATGGTTGTGCTGCAGGTGTCCTTACACAAAAACATGGTGATGCCAGTAGGCCCGTAGCATACTACAGTGCCCAATTGGACACGGTAGCAAGATCACTCCCCACCTGTTTGAGAAGTGTAGCAGCTACCGCTTTATTGGTGAGTAAAAGTGAGGATGTAGTATTGGGCCATGATATGATTGTCTACACTCCCCATGCTGTATCTGCTCTGTTGAACTCAGCTCAAACCAGACACATCTCCTCGGCTAGGTTCACCAAATGGGAACTAGCCCTAATCGCTCCTGCAAATATTACTGTTAAACGTTGCAGTACGCTGAATCCAGCAACATACCTACCATATGTACAACATAATGTACAAAGGGTGGAAGGAGAGGAGTTGCTGGTGGGAGGTGAGTTCAGCAGACATGATGACACTCACGATTGTATGACATATCTGAATCAGACCTTTACTGCTAGACCTGACATACATGACACATCTTTAGAGAATGTGGATGTGAATTTCTATTCGGATGGGAGTTGTCATAGACAAACAGGCACAGGTGAATTATGTACAGGTTATGCTGTTGTAAATGACACAGACATCATGGAAGCTAAACCTCTCGGTCCTCCTCACTCAGCCAAGGTGGCAGAGTTAGTAGCACTGACTAGAGCATGTGAACTGGCAGCAGGCAAATCTGCTAACATTTACACTGACTCGAGGTACGCGTTCGGGGTGGTGCACGATTTTGGGGCTCTATGGCATCTGAGAAATTTTATGACAGCAGCAGGTACACCAGTTGCACACTCCCGACACATAAAACATCTCTTAGAAGCAATCCAACTGCCCAAGGCAGTGGCAGTAATTAAATGCAAAGCCCACACATGAGGATGACCCGGTGTCACTGGGCAACAACAGAGCTGATGAAGCTGCAAAATGGGCAGCAGGGTTAAAAATGTCTTCCCCGATTGAAACAATTATGTAATTCCAAACCATTGATATGCTGAAATTAATTGAGATGCAAAATTTGTGTTAAATTCAGGAAAAATCCATATGGAAGTCCAAAAGGTGTTGGCAAGAGTCCTCTGGGCTCTGGAGGGACAGACATGGTAAGCCAGTAGCCCCCAAGGCATATTACCCCAGCCTGGCTGAGGCAGCACACGGTCTGACTCACCTGGGCAAACAGGGTATGTGCAAGTTGGTGAGGGCATACTGGCGCGCACCAGGTTTTTCTTCACAAGCAGAGAAGATAGCAATGTCCTGTCTGACCTGCTTGAGAAAGAACATAGGGAAAGCGATCCCTACCGAACCGTCCCACATTCCACCGACTGATGGACCTTTCCAGGTGATACAAATTGATTTAATCCAATTACCACCCTGCAGGAACCTTAAATATGTACTAGTGTGCACAGACGTATTTTCTAACTGGGTTGAGGCATACCCAGCGGCCACTAATACTGCTGCGTTTACTGCCAAGAGAATAGTTCAGGAATTTGTATCCAGGTATGGTATCCCTAGAATCATTGAGAGTGATAGGGGTACCCATTTCACCGGTGATGTTTTTCAAAATATGTGTAAGCTGATGGGTATTAATAGCCGACTTCACACCCCCTACCGACCGCAGGCCAGTGTCAAGGTAGAGAGGATGAACGGAACTATTAAAAATAAGCTAAGTAAAATCATGGCAGAGACTGGACTAGGATGGCTAGAAGCGTTACCTTTGGTCCTACATAGCATAAGGACCACTCCTAGGTTTCCTCTGAATCTGTCCCCATTTGAAATACTATTCGGCAGACAACCTCATTTGATTATAAGTCCCCAGGAAGACTTGAAGGGTAACAACGAGGTAACTGTAAAGTATCTTATATCAATGAGTAGGCAGTTAAAGCAACAGCAGCAGAAATTGAAATTGTTGTCTAATGATATGCCTGAAACAAACTGTCATGATGTTGAACCAGGAGAATATGTAATGATCAGAAATTTCTTGCGTTCAGGTTGTTTGACTGATTGGTGGGAAGGTCCATACAAGGTGCTGCTGACGAGTACTACATCTTTGAAGGTGGCCGAGAGAGATACCTGGGTCCATTCCACTCACTGCAAAAAGGTCAATCAACCGGTGGAGAAACAAGGTGGAGACAAGGCTGATAGTGTGGACCTGTCGCTCGCGAGCTTGTTCCGGGAGGATTGAAAAGGTCGTAGTGAGATACCGGAACCGAAAGAAATTTTGCAGGACTTGTTGTTAAAATGGACAGGCCTGCAGTGTTCATTCTCATATTCTCTTTTAGAGTGTTCACCATCCTGGTCAGTTCGGGAATATCCAGTGTCTGTGATGGGGGACCGATTGAGGAAACAGGAGCTGATGGCAGTGCTGATGGAGTGGTGAAAGGAGGAGTGCAATGCCAATCAGGGGAGTGTCTGACCAATCTTAGTACTGTTATTGTTAAGAGAGCTGTCATTCCGGATACTCGGGGAAGGTGTGGAGGTTTATCATCTGAAGATTCCTGTATTTGTGAGTTTTGTGGGTCCCTAGTTGATGAGAACTGTATCCAACGGTGCCAACCTAAATATAACCCGTACTGGGGAGAGTATCCTTTAGAGGATTATCACAGCATGGTAGGCAAAGTGTTAAATCAAACTGATTGCTGGGTGTGTTCACATGTGCCACAGGGACAGCATAATGTAGGGTTGGTGCCATTTCCGCTGAATATCACGGAAATTTTAGATTTACAAAAAGGGAAAACTTTGGATGGAAAATTCCTCTCAGCCAAACCACCTCATTTCAAACTCTATCAATTCCAAGTAGATAGATCACTTTTATGTTTGAACATAACCAACCCCAATAAACCCTGAGGTTGGGAAGTGATGGGGAATAATCAGACGATGACCTTCTCACAAAGAGCTGATAATGAGTCCATAAACCATGATCTGTTACGCTCAATTAAATCAAGTGGGAAACATTTTAGGTACCGGTATACATTGAGTTCCACCAAAGAAATGATTGGTAAAGTACCAGATGGTTATTGTGCTAAAATAATACAACCCGAAACTTGCATATACCAAATGGAAGAGCCTGAGATAGGATTGTTTGCAAGAGAAATGTGTTTAATGATAATGATGCATACTATTCCTTATGTTCTCCCTGATAATGTATATTTTATATGTGGAAGAAAAGCGTATAAATGGCTCTCCCCGAGTTCCGAAGGTTTGTGTTATCTGGGAAGAGTAGTCCCAGAAGTTATGACCCTCACACATGTTGAAATGTTGGGAATACATAAAAACACACCGTCACCATATCTTCACATGCAATATGAACACAGAGGCAAGAGAAATATGATACTTGGTGATATGCATAAAGCCGCTCAGTTAATCAGTGAGACAACTGGCTTCCAAGTTTTAGCCGCCCTGGATCCCACCAGAATTGCTAGGGGCACATTAAATTTAGGGCAAATTAAATCCAGGAACTTGCTAAATTAATAGATAATATCACCGAGATGTACGATGACACATTCAGGTACACGGGGAGAGAATTGCAAGCGTACAAGAAAGAACTAGTGCAACACAGGCTAGTGTTGAATTATTTAACCGCTGTTACTGGAGGGTATTGCGTAATGTTAGCCACCCAATTTGGAGTAAAATGTTGCTGATACCAGCGACCCTAAGGAGGTGATAGACCAGAAGATGGATGAGATTCTGCAGCTAAAGTGGGAATTTCGTAAGAACCATAACGCATCAGTGGCTGAAGCAGGGGAAAAGATAGAAGGATGGGTGTCATGGCTGAACCCAGTTAAATGGTTCTTGGGTCTAGGGGAATAGGTCCAGGAAGTGATCGCCAGCATAGGCAAATTCTTGATCCTTATACTGATTGTCATCATAATAATTGGCATATGCGTCCGGTGTGCTCCTATTGTGTTGAAGTGTGGAAAAAGTAAAAATAGAGTAAAATGAAAGAATGAAATTAAGATGGTGGTCAGAAATGATAATATGTATACCGAGGTAGATACAGAACTGCATTACAACCCTGAGCCATGAAGTACCATCATAAGATTTAGACATGCATAGAAGATATTATTGAAATGTTATTTATAGAACACCTCAGATAATGTAAAGTCTCAAATTCCCCTTCAAGACTGCTGTTATAAGGTGCATTCCCACAAATGTCACATGATCTCCCAAGATCCGCGGTGTGGGTATAATAGTAGTTTTATGTCCCCACCCAGAGACACATTATTGATGGATTAAGGAACACCTTGTGCCATCCCAGAATAACACTAAATAATATGTAAATGTAAGCCTAAAATAAATTTATATAACAGATTGTGATAGCATGTTGTTTGCTATCAAAGGGTGGACTGTTGAAGCTGAATAATCAAGACAAGTTCAGTTTAAAATTCAATCACAGCGACGCCATCTTGCGACTGGCCGCAAGACTCCATTTTAGAAATGCGATCGCAAGACGCCATTTTGCGAATGGCCGCCTAAGCGCCATTTTAGATAAACTCACATTTTAGTACATGTGGTGATAATACCATTAGCATCATGCGAAGGCATCTGTGACCATTATCATATGAAGCAAGTGGCCAGGTGACAACTGGCTTGGGTAGATAAGTTTCCTGCATAGTGTTTGTTCACTACGGGTGGTCTGGCTAGAATAAATAAGCAAGCTTCCTGCAATGACACAGGAAAGGTGGGAGGGCCTGCTGACAGGAGATGTAGAACTATCTGGCCCAGCATGCTAAAATGTTAGACACAAGGCACTTATCCTCACACACACATTAAATATGTCTTTATATCAAACCCCGAATACTCACACATTTCATATTCACACATAAGGTTCCATACGCATCAAAATGTATGATTCAAGTTGGTTAAGTTAGTTTAAATGCTAAGAAATAAAGGTTTTTGATAACTAAGGTATTATACATGATAATCAAGGTGTGTTTGGTCTCGTTCTGATGCATACGCTTTTTACAGCATCCCGGTGTTATCGGTGGAGAGATCGCATCATGCAAACTCAAGATACGGATCGCAGAACTTACAAGCACCAAAATGTTTAGCTGATGAAATGTTACAGGAGGCGTTACCAGAAAGACTCCGGCTGTTAGAGGCAGGGAAAGTCTATTTGAAACAACCTGTTAAATGTGCCGTAACATATGCTTCTCGTCTGGGAACCAATGATATCAGCAGGAAATTTCCCTTTGTCCTGCTTTAGTCTGGGGGGAATAAATATATGTGCCCATATACTGGTTTGGGAGTCCATGCTGAAGGTTGTATGAACTGAGGGTCTCTAGTCTGAGGTCTATCTCTGGGTCCAGAGGCGCAGCGTATGTATACTGTTACTTGGGGTCTGTATAATTTCCTTTTGCGCCTAAAGTGTGTCTCTCTCTTTGTCTCTCTCTCTCTGTGTCTCTCTGTCTCTCTCTTTGTCTCTCTCTCTCTCTCTCTCTGTCTCTCTGTCTCTCTCATTGTATTTATTTGCGCTTATTGTAAACAGATCATAGCGTGTAACTGACTGTACTTTTACCTGAATAATACTTGTGCGTTGGAACCACAGATTCCACTCCTGTCTTTATTTACGGTCAGACTGCGTACGCAAATTAGCATTATTCTTAGAGGTTTATAGGAAGGATTTAAGAAGGTATAGGCAGGGGTATATAGAGGTTCATTTCTAATATTGTTACTGGTTATGTAACAACAGCGTAATGCAGGAGATTTCACAGAGAGCTACTGCAAAAGGTGAACTACCGCTGCAAATGGCATTTCCATCATTTTAATTTAATTTTAGATTTTCTAGCTATTATCAATGTGAATATCTCTATAGATATCATTATTTTTTAGTTTTAATGTGACACTGGTCAGATTTTGTTATATATGTAAAAGTGTCATTTATAGTAAAATAAAATAGTCTGACAACAAGCACTTCTTTTTTGTTATTGTATTATTCATAATATCAGTTCATGAATCGGGACACCCTATTTTGTAGAACTGTCCCAGTCTCCGCCCCCCCTTTCAAACCCCCAAACACAGCATGATTTAGGGGTATCTACAAGCGATCTCGCAGAGGGAGACCTGCACATGCACAGTACAGATCCTGCACAAGTCTCTCACAATCGGCAGTATAAAAATCTGTAAGACCGGTAAAAATATATGTGAATAATATGACAACATAGGGCTACATCCAATTAGCCATGGAGTAATTCAAAGCCCAGACCTATTTAATTAGGTTCTGCATCCCTGCGCATAATGCTGATTTTTTTTCCTTACATCCTCAGGAGCTGCGAGGAAATATCAGCATTAAATGCAACTTCTGAGATTTCTCGTGTGGGGAAATCCATAAATTCCTGCATTTTACACAGAATCTACAGGTTACAGTGTGTTGCCCCAGGGCTTACTGAATAATTAAATGGTTCTGCTCGTGAAACCCAGAGCCTAACCCCAGGCCACGTCTAATTGAATATGCTCCATAAAGTCCTTTGTGTAGATAGCTGGCGAAATACACAATTCAACCAATAAGCAACTGTACCAAATTACAAATCAAAATAGCAGCAAAGAGGGCTTCATGGGTGATGCAGCATTGAGTCAGTGGCGTATCTACCTCCCCCGCAGCCCCAGCGGTGGCTTGGGGGTGGTCGTTTGTAGGTCGAGATGGCTTCAGATTCCATGTGGACTAGCCGTCCGCATGAAATCTGCAGAAAACATCCCTCCCAAAATGGCCGCCGCCTGGGAGGAGACATATGCTAGAGGTCCTACTGGACCTCTAGCATCTGTTAGTCACCCAGGCAGGGCGGTAGTGTGGACGGCAACTAAGTGCCGTCCGCACTACACTAATAGCAACAAACACACAGCCGCCGGCAGCTGTATGTTTGTTTTAGCAGCCGAGGAGAGTCTGTCAGACTCTCATCGGCTGCTGCGCCCACTGCGGGAGCCAGGCTTCCAGCTCCTGCAGTGAGTGATGGGAGTCTCTCCCATCATGCAGAGCGGGCCGACCCGGGAGGAGCATGCCGGAGCGGGGATCAAGGTAAGTGGAGTTTTCTTTTCTTTGTGTGGGTGTGTCCGGCCGGGAGGGGGGGGGACTACCACTAAGGGCACTGCTGGGGGGAGGACGGACTACCAATAAGGGCACTGGGAGGGGGGGGACTACTACCACTAAGGGCACTGCTGGGAGCTAGGACGGACTACTACTAAGTGCGCTGGGGGGACTACTACTACTAAGGGCACTGCTGGGGGGGAGGGCTACTACTAAGGGCACTGCTGGGGGTACTACTAGGAGCACTGCACGCTGGTGGGACCACTACTTGGGGACACTGCATAGAGGGGGATTACTACTAGGGGCACTGCTGGGAGGACTACTACTGGGGGCACTGCTGGGTGGGACTGCTGGGGGGGACTACTACTGGGGGCACTGCTGGGGGGGACTACTACTGGGTGGCATTGTTGGGGGGACTACAGCTGGGGGCACTGCTGGACTACTGGGTGGGACTACTACTGGAGGCATTGCTGGGGGGACTACTACTGGGGGGACCACTACTGGGGGCACTGCACTGGTGGGACCATAACTGAGGGCACTGCATAGGTGGGGATTACTGCTGGGGGCACTGCACAGGTGGGGATTACTGCTGGGGGCAGTGCATAGGTGGGGGACTACTACTGGGGGCATTGCTGGGGGAGGACTACTACTGGATGCTCTGCTGGGGGGGACTTCTGGGGACACTGCTGGTGGGTGAGGACTGGGGGCACTATATAAGGGGGACTAATACTGGGGGAATTATGTAAGGGGCACTGCATGGGGGACCACTACCTGGGGCACTGCATAGGGGGACCACTACTGGGGGCACTGTATAAGACCCCTGACAATGAGCAGGTAATTTAAAAGTAATTAGAAGCCTTACTGTGGGGCATAAAATGGTGTCTGTCAGGGGCAAATATGTAAGTGGAACTTTGGTAATAGGCATTACAGTGTGTGGCATAATGTTTAATGGGCATTATGGTGCATGGAATAATGTGTAAGGGGCATTACGGTGTGCAGCATAATGTGTAATGGGCATTACTACAAGGAGGAAAAACACTGTAAACTGTCTGGGGGGGTGGGGGCACATTTTTAACTTTTGCACTGGGAGCCAAATTGCGTATAAATGGCCCTGGATTAATTTATGCCAAAATGCCATGGGGAGGGGGGGGGGGGGCGTCAGAAACATTTTGTGGCAGGGGGGAGCAAAATTTTTAGTGGGTGATTTTACTATAACTATCCACTATCCAGATGTAAATTTTGACAATGAAACTAGTGAATCTGTCAAAGGAAGACAATTTATTTATTTATTTATTAAACAAAAAAAACAATCGCAATTCACACAAGATAAGACCTGCTGGATTTAGCACAAGAGCATACATTACATTTATTGTGAGGAATTATTTAGGTCATAGTGAATACAACATAATATTTGGGCTGAGTTTCAATATAACATTTTGTGCAATAACTACAAAACCTATTCATTTTAGAAGGACAAAGTCTGACCGGCTCAGAAAGCTAGAATAGGAAAATATACTCAAAATTAACGTTTAAAAAACATTAAGGGCCGGATTCAATTAGCCACGAAAATTACAACGTAAGAAAAAGTGCTAGTAGCCTCAGACTTTTACACCCGGAGCTATTCTCAAATGCACAACACATGGCAGGATGAACAACACGTGGATCTATTCATTCAGGGCCTGATTCAGACCCACTCGCAAGTGCTATGCGCTCGCAAGCGGGTCGATGGCCATACAGTGCGCACACGCGCAAGCCCTGGAGCGAGCGAGAAATCACTAACTCCAGCGTTCGCATCCAAAAGGGGTGGCTGTTGATGTTGATCGACAGCTCGCCCCATTTGGTAGGTGGGTTGGGGGGGTGGCTTGCCAAACAGAGGCGTTCCCAAAGGAACGCCTGCCATTTGGGGGCGGCCCCACTGACATCACCAGTGATGTCAATGGTGAGCTTCCGGCTCTATTAGAGCCAGAAGCTCACTGGGGCTTGCGGGAACGAGACCCTACCACAAGGGTCTTGTCGCAAGCCCGATGGTCGCGACCATCGCGACCATCACCTGGCCACTCGCAAAAGCTGTGGGAGTCCTGATGGAGAAAAGCACTATATAAATAAAAGTATTATTACTATTATTCAATTATAATCCCTTTCCTTGTGCGTTAAATCCCATAGATTCCAGGATAAGTGCCCATGAGCTATGGGTTAACGCATTCATTGCACCCCCGATAAGGGCACTTACCATGGATTATTGTTTGAGCCTCCCTCAGGGGTTTATTGCAGGTTGCTGCAGGTTACAATTGAATAGCCCTGGCCACTGCATCTATTAGACAATGCCATCTATGGTTGGTATTGCCTATTGGGTACAAGCTCTGGAAAGTTTTGCGTTCCAGAGCTAGACACATATGGGGAATGCAGTTAATCCTCCAAAAACTGCAGTTTTCAGAGGTTTGACTGCATTTCAGTGTTAGTACATCCCGCTCATGCTGAAAAGAGGGGGATTCTGAAGCCTCTCTGCTCACTACATGTCATGTGACTGTGATTGCTATGGTAGTCGCATGATGCTTAGTAAACAATATGTAAATAATTTATACTGTCTTGGGGGGGGGCACTACCATGTGTCTTCTTACAGTAACCCACACAAATACTTTTTTTTTATATGAGATTATAGCTTTAAATATATACTGATGTAAAAAAACAAAATATGGCAACAGAATTTTTTGAATAAATAGCAATTAACTGGGAAGTAATAAAGATTAAAAAAAACTAGAGGTAACTGGAAACTCTTTATGGGAAAAAGATGTATGCAGAATAATATGTTAAAAAGAAATCAGGCTAGCAAAGGCCGAATCTGAAAATGAATTGTTACAGATAGCATGTTTAATGCCAAAACATGTTCAAGTACATAAAGCTAGAAAAATAAGACTAATGTAACGCTGTGACCTGATGGATGGAATAAGTGTAGTAGTGTAATGGTGAAAGCTGGACCCTGCATATTGCATCATCATATCACTGTTGGGTACCTGTTTTTGTCATTGCACCTACTTATTCAGGTCACCTATGGCTAGCTTAGGATTGTTGTAGCCTTATGTTATAGGGGTGATGACTTGGAAAAGTGGTATGTAGACATGCAATTTTAAAACAAGAAAAGGCTTATGACATTATTATATTTTACAGTAAGTTTGTAAAATGTCTTGAAACCCTGGAACTGGCCCAGTTTTTGAAGTCAGGTGGCAGCTACACTAAGCAAATCCAGGATTGTCTACCTCTGGTAAAATACACTACAATCAAAATTTTCAACCACTGAATAAAGATCTAGTGCCAACGAAATTTAATCAAGACGCCAGAATTTGTGTGTGTGATGACTTCATTCCTGCATGACTCAGCCAAAGAACAATACAACTGCGATGCCTGTGTATACATAGTGACAATTCCCAGGATGAAATATAGCTGCAGACTTACTTAAGGAAACAAAGGAAATTTTATTGACAAAAACTTTCTTTGTCATTTAATAGCAATAATTGTTATAGTTCAGGCCCTTCCAGTTCATTAACAATGAATAGAAAGAATTTACTATATGTTCCAGCAGCTTTAGTGCTGATCACAAAACTTTCTTTCTATCCAGCTATGCTAATTTTCTGGATAACAATAATAACCACAGAATGATCTTCTAATGTAGCAATACAAATCTATGTCTCTCTGTCCGTGCTTTTGAAGGCAATATAAAGAATGTGTGGCTTTCTCCATTTAATGAACTCTGTAAGCTCCAAATATTTCCTTTCTAGCACAGGAACTTTGGCATGTGATATATGATAGAATATAGTTATTTTTGAACACATATTGCATTTTTGTCACATGATTATGTAGAAATTGGGGGAGTTAGACCTGAAGCAAGTTACATTTGGATAAGTACATTAATGGCGATTTATTAAGGCCTGCAAGGGATATGAGGTAGTATTTTTGGTGAATACTTTAATATGTGAATATTAATATGAAATTTTTTCTATGTGTGTTTGTATATATATTAACTCCATTGCTGCAAAGCATACTAACATCTGAAAGATCATTTATGCAAGTGAAAAAGAGCTGCCCATATTCTTTGAGACAAATAGCCTATTATAACATTGCCTGTTGCTCTGGAGACATGGACTGTCATTTGCAAAACATGGTGCATAGGCTCTAAATTAGAACCATGTTACCCAATGATAAAAGGCAATGTGCAGTCATTAAGGAGTTAACTTTTGTTAACGATTTCAAGAGTTTGTTTCTGATGAGAAATAATTTCATTGAAAAATGATGAAATGATCCTCCATATAGGGCCTGATTCAGCATGGATCGCAACCGCGTACGCAGATCGTCCGATTGTTGTACTCATTGCATGCAACAAGACTCAATTTCTGAGATAGTTCAGACCTGCTGTAATTGTACATGACGGGCCGATGTTCTCCGATGGTACCGATGTATACGCAGGACTGCGAGGTATTACGGATGTGAGAAAGCAGCGGTGGGCGTCTCTATGCTGGCTGAGCGGTGGCAGATATTAGTATATTTATGCAGCTTCATTGTGTGCGATTACGCAGCTACAATTGCAGTTGCAATCTGTGCTGAATCAGGCCCATAGGGGTCTATTTACTAAGCTGTGTTAGGAGATAAAGTGAACAGTGATAAACAGCCTGTGACATGGCAGTTAGGAGCTGAATGGCTGGTACCTTATCACCGTTCACTTTATCTCCTAACACAGCTTAGTAAATAGACCTCTAAGAGGGGTATTCAATATGAAAGGTTAACTTCCCTGGCGAAGTTAACGTTTCATATCGGAGTTTTTTTCTGCGTAAAGGTATGGTGCGCGCTCCCGCTTATCCCCGTATTCAAAATAAAATTAACGAAAACGGGAAACTCCGAAGTTGGATTTGCGTAAAGTTACGAATTTTTCCTTAAAATAATTGTAAGACCCCCCTAAAGTTGTAAAAACATGGGGGAACACTATGGGTACCCCCGTTTAAGCCATTAATTGAAAGTCGGTGATTTAAATAGCCGCAGCAGGTGTTTTTTTTCCGACACTGAAGAAGTGATGCAGAAGAGCACTTAGGTTATTTTTTTCGTTTTTTTAAGTGGTCCCATCAAATTTGGGGTATGTGATAATGGGTACTAGCATTTTTTTAAGTCCCTAAAGTCAGTTTTTAAAAATTCTGCATTTGTGCACCTGCCGCTATAATTCTATTCTAGGAAACACCTGCCGCATACTTGCAGAATAGCCCTGAACCTATTTCCCTATTGTTTAACAATTTTTTCCCATTTTTTTTTTTGCACCCCAATTTTTAAATTAATTTTTTGGAGTGTACCTATTTTTTTTTAAACTTTTTTGACACAGTTCTTTTTAAACGTCAATCTCAGGGGTGCAGGCTATTTTTTTTAAGCCTGCACCCCTAAACCCCAATTCTGCACTTTTTTTCGACACCTATTCAATGGTGAAAAGTTATCACCGTTTTTTATCAAAGAGTTTTCAAAACTGCGATAAGTCTTTGAAATTGAATACGGTGTAAAACTAAAACCAGTGATATTAACGCAAAAAAGTTAAAAAGTGCGATATTAACGCAAAAAAACAATGTTATCGCACCCATATTGAATACCCCTATAAGCCTCTAAATGAATTGTTTGGCATAGGGCAGATGCTTAGGGGAGAGATGGAAATATATGGAACCCATTCAAAGAGCAGAACTCAGTGGCGGTTTAAATATATGATGTACAGTACCCTATTTAACCTGCATAAAACATATTTTCCATCCTGTGATCCTCTGGCTCCAAGCAATACTATGAACTTTAGATGGATTCTGAGAGTGTCTTACTGACATGCTGAATGTTCTTTTATCCGAGCTGCCAAATTCAGGACAGATTATCCTAGTGCACTTTTGGCTCTTCTCTTATGTAGCAGACTGGGTTCTGGGCCTTTGGTAGTATCCGTTTTATAATACTATTTCAGATTTGCACTGAGATTTGACAAAACAAACACAATCCACCGCTATTTCAATAGTACATTTTCTAAATAGTAAAATCTATATTTTCAGTGTTCAAGAAATTAATAATCACATAGCAAAAATGTATGTATTGTAGTATACAATGAAAGCACTCTATGGTTATGGCATATGAGGGACTAATGCAGGAGGTTATAATATACAAAACCAAAATTGACAGATGGAATGAGACTATTTTTTCAAATAAAAATACATAATTGATATATAATTAAAAATGGGACAACACAGTTGCAAATGGAATAGTGGTTAGCATTTCAGCCTCAGCCTGAGGTTAATGGTTCAATAGCCAAGGCACTATGGACCTCATTCGGTCGCAAGCGGCCGCTCGGTCGTACCCAGCGATGTTCGCAAAACAGCGCATGCGTAAGTTTCGCAATGCGCGTGCGCAAACTAGATGTTGCGATCGGAAATTTCTCTCTCCTTCAACTTGGCCAGGTCGTTAGTTTGAGTGACAGGATGAGGCGTTTGTAGGTGGTAACAGGGGAAGGTGCTTGTGAACGGGGGAGTGGAGATCCAAGCGCAGGCGTGCCTGACTATGCAAATGGCGTTTTATGGGAGTGCATAATTAACTAAGTAGTGTCATGGAACATGTGACATGGGAGGTTTTGACACTGACTTGATCGTAGTGCTTAAGAGAGGGTATGGTCAACCTTAAGCTCTACGACCAGTTCCGATGGTTCCCAATGGTCTCGATTAATCCTTATATGCCCGGAGATGACGTGTATTGCGAACGAGAAGGGGGCGTGTTTTTAGTCTTACGGCCGCATCCTCCCCTCTCTCGCCCAGCGAATGATCTCATCTTAACGATGCAACTTGCGAGAGCATCATTTGTATATCCGGCCCCTTTTCCCTTACGACCGTGCGGCCGCAACGACTGACTCTGAATGAGGTCCTATATATTGACATTTGTATGCTTTCCCTGAGTTTGCATGGGTTTCTCATAATTTTGACATGAGACTGTTGATATGCTTGGCTTGTCGACATTGACAACATCAACAGTTAGCATGTTGACACTGGTGAAATGTCGACATTATTAGAATGTCGACAATACGTCTCTTGTGGTCTAAAGTGATACACCTGGTGTGTTATGTACGGTGGGTCCGGCGGTGATGTCAGGATGACATCTGGCATATCTTGCGTCACTTCCATTGGTAAATATGACTAACCCATAATCCTAACCGTCTGCCTAGTGCCTAACCCTAACCTCCCCTCCAATAGCCTAACCTTCTGCTGCCGGTTTGTGCAGAATGGCGATATTTCACTTGTGAACATGTTGACATTCAGCAGATGCTGACACGTTCAATGTTGACATTTCAACAATGTTAACATCATAATTTACGACATTGTAAATGTTAACATTATGAATTCATCCCCACGTGCATGTAGTAGGGAATATAGGGGTTTATTCACTAAGCCTTGGAGAGAGGTAAAGTGGACGGAGATAAAGTACCAACCGATCCGCTCTTGTCACTTTACAGACTGTGTTTGAAAAATTACAGTTAGGAGCTGATTGGTTTGTACCTTATCTCTCTCCACAGCTTAGTGAATAGACCCCATAGATTGAACAATCCAAAGTTGCAGGGACTGTTGTGAATAATTGAAATCTGCCCTGTAAAGCGCTGCAGAATATGTGTGTTATATATAAATAACTGTTAATGTCTAAGTAATAAGAATGTCTAATAGTTATAATTATAATCATCATTTACATATAATATATATACATATAAATAAAGACAAGTCACCTTGTTTGGTTTCTGGAGATTGTATGAGGAATTCATTTGCTCCTGGTTCAGAGGTGACTGAAAACCTATTGTATATACTGAGAATGGAATGCATTAATGTCTGAAAAATGATCTACAAGCTTGAACAATGTTGGATTTCTGTTTTACATACAGAGATATTCTGACTTCAGGGTCAGAACAGGTCTTAGCTTCAATGTTCAAGGTAACATGGGCAAACTTCCCAAAACATATTTAGATCTATAATAAAAAGCCAAACTGCATGATTACTCATTTGCATACATTGTGTACATAGATAGCAACTTTGAAAAATAAGTTGTAGATGCATTTTTTTCTGCTGGGCCCAGATAACGAAACAAACAGCATAACATCCCAGATACCTGGAATATAAAGATTGATGTAAAGTATTATGGCTATTTTCACCACTTCTGATGCAGTGGCGTCCCTCCCCACGGTGACACCCAGTGTGGGGAGGAATGGCATGCTCTGCGCCGAATAGAGGGTGTGGCCTGGCCTTGTGGCATGAACCCCGTCCCGTGGTTATCACTGGGGTGGTGGAGGGTGCCGGTGGTGCGGAGTGCCGGCTCCCTCACTGTGACAGGAGCCAAGTGCTGCATTTAATGCTACAGTGCAGCACCCGGCTCCTGTCACTAAGCGGGAGACTGCACCTTGGTGTCACCCCTCGTCGGGTTACACCTGGCTGTGGCCAGCACCCCCCTTGTGACACCACTGTTATATCTAATGTGCAGAGCCCTACTTAGATCCACACAATGATGGGAGAGAATACTAATTTTATTCTATAAACCAAAACTATATATCATCATATATAAAAAAGGTTCAAGTGACATTAAAAAACTGCTCCAATGATGACTTCCTTTGAAGGTATTAATATTTTTAACAATAACACTGTAGGGATAGAAATTTGTTTTGACTGAACAGTATCAAGCAACATACTGTATAAATACCTCTCAGTGCTTTCCCTACTATATTCTGATATCAAATATAAAGTCACTTAGGGCCATATTAATGAAAATTGCGACAAGACTCCAAATTTTAATAAATCTTATTGCTGCAAATCGCAGCAATAAGGATTTTTTATTTGCTTAAATGTATTAATAACAACTGTTGGGACACAGGCTCCAATAAGAGCCAGTCCCTGCAATCAGGTAAAAGTAAAGTGATTGCATGCAGTATCACGTTGTGCTACCTATAAGGTATAAGCCCATTCCCGGGTTCCTGCACGTATGGCTTTCCAGCTGCAAATGCGCAATGCAGAAAAAACCCTCCTGCAGTCCACCGGAGGGGGATCACAAGATCCCTCTCCAGCAGGGCATCCCCCTTTGCAGTCAATGGGATAACATCAAATGCAGGCAAGATCCACGTAGCAAAGCTATATAGTTTTCTATGGGGACGGCTATTACAGGGGGCGTTGGACAGAGACTCCTGATTCCTGTATTGGTACATTTAAGTGATGCTTAAGTCTGCCCTTAGACATGCGAAAACAATAATTTCCGCATGATTTAAGGGAAGAATTTATTAATAAATATGCCCCTTATTGAGAACAATCTATAAAATATTACACATTTCACAAATATATATATTAAGGAGAATTGGGGGAACCCAAACCAAAGCAGAAGAGGCAGGTTCAACAGCTGTTAGCTACAAGTTAAAATATGAAGGCCTGTGGTTGCCATGACATGCTTAGATTTGCTGTATTCCACACATGTAGTGGTATGATTTTCAGTTCATGTATTTTTTTTGTTGCTATTAGATGTTTGACTTCTCTACGGATTGTAAAGCACTGTGTCATATGCCTATAGATTGTAAGCTTGCAAGCAGGGCCCTCTTACCTCTATGTCTGTCTGTTATTACCCTGTTTTGTTCTATCAATGTTTCCAATTGTAAAGCGCAACGGAATATACTGCGCTATATAAGAAACTGTTAATAAATAATAAATAAATAAATGAGGTGGCGCAAAGTACACCTCGCCAGGACTCCAGTAATGCAAATCAAAGGTCATTTAGCTGTACCATGTGGAAATTTGCAAACAATACAGAAAACCGCCCCTTAATAGTTCTCATTCATGGGGTCTTTTATGGATTTTTTACTATGCTGAGCCACTTGATGGCCACATTATGGGGCCTATTCATCACAACTAAAAAAATTGATGGAGGTAATTAGGTTTACAACTCGCATGGAGGTCTACCTAATTACCGGAGGAATTCATCATTCTTCCTCTCCATAAGTATCTATTCCGAAAAGCTGTCATTCAGCTTTTCAGAAAATAGATACTTTTCCTTATCTGCTCTAACTTTCCGCAGCTGTAATCAGTGCTGCGCATGCACCGTTACATTCACAAAAGCGCAGCACTGATTACAGCTGCGATAATTCTGTGTGCTTATTTGCTTATTTGACATATTGATCCGTAACTTCCCCATATAGCGCTGTTTTACATTTTCCAAATATTATTGGTCTCTAAAAGGCCACTGGGCGGTTGTGACACCCTCCTAACAACTGCATGGTGATTATACTTCTGACGGCTCTTTTTATTACTTTCACATTATGATGTACTAAGCTCTGGAAAGTGATAAACTACCAGCCAATCAGCTACTGTCATTTTTCAAAATTACCGCAGCTGTAGGTAGTACTGTGCATGCGCTGGTTTTACGAATGTAATAGCGCATGCGCATCACAGATTCCAACTGTGGTAAGTTAGTGTAGATAAGGAAAACTATCTATTTCCCGAATAGCTGTCATCGCAAAAATGACAGCTTTTCGGAATAGTTATGGAGAGGAGGAATGATGAATTCCTCCGGTAATTAGGTAGAACTCCATGGGAGTTCTAAACCTAATTACCTCCAGATAATTTTAAGTTATGATGAATAGGCCCCTATATCCTCCTCCTACCTCCCTGCTGCCAGGATTTCCACAATGCAGTCTATGCAGAGGCTTACAGTGAGGAGTATACTTGGTCCGGAGCTTCAGCTTTCAAAACGCAGCACACAGCGTGGTTCCAGGATATTACTCGAAGCTAGTGACGAGAGATAGAGTCCTTGTGATGCGTTTCCCTACCTCTCATTTGTGAGTGGTCAGCGGCTTCCTCAGATGATGTATCTCCCATATTGCCTATCACCTCTTTTTAAACCCTCTGTCACGGTCTCGGTGGGAGATTCCCCTGTAGAGGGGGTGAAAGCGGGAGTCCAGGGTTGTGGAAGGAATCATAGGCGTGGGGCCTGTATATAAGATTTCCTCATCCACGGACGTCAAACATTGACGACACCAGTGCAAAGGTGCGGAGTCTAACCAGCCGAGAGGTGTTCACCAGTGACCCCTACCAATCGGGATATGGGTTTTGCTGCACCCAGCTGGCAGGTTGCGGTCCTTTGCACTGGTGTCTGACTCCATGGGAAATGGAGTCGAATATACAATGGCCCTGGAGAACGCACTTCTAAATAGAAGTGTCAGCCAGGAGGGAGAGGAGAACCCTAAGAGGCCAATTGCTGGAGACAGATCCAAATAGCAATCTGGAGGGTTCTTGGACGCTCCCTTGCGTCGAAGAGGTGAAAACCTTGTACACAGGTAAGATGTTCCGTACACTGCTGCAGAGAGGGAGTAAGTAAATTGCACACAGGCTAGGTAACAATCGCACTGCTGCAGTGAGAGATGGCAATCGTCCAGCACACAGGTAAGATGGTCAGTACACTGTTGCACAGGGACCTGGTAACTTGCACACAGGCTAGGTAACAATTGCACTGCTGCGGGGAGAGATGGTAATCGTCCGTCACACAGGTAAGATGGTCAGTACATTGTTGCACAGGGAGCTGGTAACTTGCACACAGGCTAGGTAACAATCGCACTGCTGCGGTGAGAGATGGTAATCGTCTGACACACAGGTAAGATGGTCAGTACACTGTTGCAAAGGATGTCAGCAATAATCCACAAAAGACACAGGAGAACCTGGAACGAGGTAGCAGCAAAGAAGCACTCGTAGCGACAACGTTGCACAGGCAACTTCCTGTGATCCAGAGTCTGGCTTTATCCCCAGCAGTAGCAGATCATTGGTGTACAGCGTCACCTGATCAGCAGCAGCTACCATTTGGTATGAGCAGAATACTCAGCGCGTTACTCACCGCCGCACCTGACGTCTGACCACATGGGAGATCAGCGGCGCAGGGGTGAGCAACGGCCGATCCTAGGCCGCTACCCCCCCTTTCAGGGCGGACTCCGGACGCCCACAAGGCTTCTCAGGAAACTTCTTATGGAAGGCTCGTACCAGATAAGGAGCATGTCCGTCAGTTGCTTTAATCCAAGCTCGTTCTTCAGGTCCGTACTCTCTCCAGTCAATGAGGTACTGAAGATTATTTCCCCGATGCCGAGAATCCAGGATCCTTTCCACCTCGAACTCAACCCCCCGATGAATTTGAACCTGAGGAGTTTTAAGGGGAGTCTGCTGGAACATTTTAAGTACCAAAGGGCGTAACAAGGATACATGAAAGGTATTGGAAATCCTGAGTTGAGGAGGAAGTTCTAGCTTGTAAGCCACAGGGTTGATTACCTTAAGGATGCGATAAGGTCCGATGAATCGAGCCAGTTTCATATTTGGAACTCTTAAGCATATTTTTTTTGAGGAAAGCCATACCCTGTCCCCCACTTTCAAAAGGGGAACAGCTACACGTTTCCTCTTGGCAAACTTCTTATAATTCCGAGAGGTTAGTTTAAGGAACAATGGATCTCCTTCCAATGTTCTGAAAACGACTTCATCAATTCATTAACAGCTGGAACCTCAATAACTGGAAGGTCTGGGAAGTCCGGCACTCGAGGGTGCCTGCCATATACTGTGAAGAATGGTGTAGAGTTCGAAGAGAAGTGATATTGAAAGTTATGAGCACACTCTGCCCAGGGCAAGAGGTCAACCCAATCATCCTGTGAGGAACTCACAAAGAGCCTGATAAAAGTTTCCAGTTTCTGATTTACCCTCTCCGTCTGGCCGTTAGTCTGCGGATGGTAGGCTGAAGAAAATTTTAGTTTGATCCCACAGGCTCTCCAGAATCTGGCTATAAACTGTACTCCACGATCGGACACTGTCTCCTTCGGTAACCCATGGAGTCTAAAGCTTTGTTGGATAAAGACCTTAGCTAGTTGTGGAGCTGAAGGAAGTCCGGTCAGCTGAATAAAATGGGCCACCTTCGAGAAGCGATCAGCCACAACCCAAATCGTGTTACAACCTTTAGATGATGGTAGCTCTGAGAAAAAATCCATAGAAATGTGAGTCCAAGGAACATCTGGCACAGCTAATGGATGAAGAGGGCCAATGATTTTCCTACGACTAGACTTATGTTGCGCACACATAGCACATGCCATGTCAAAGTTGTAGACATACTCACGCATAGAAGGCCACCAATAGGAACGTTGTAAAAACTTATGTGCCTTGTGAATGCCAGCGTGTCCAGCAAAGAGGGAAGCATGAGCCCAAGTCAGTAATTTCTTCCTTAAAGGAGGAGCCACAAAAATTTTCCGTGGTGGGGAAGTCAATAGTTGAGTGGGGGCCTAGACCAGAGGATTTAACACTGTTTGAACTTTTTGCAGATCTTCTTCAAAAGGAGCTAAAAAAGACTGGGACAGAGCATCAGCCTTTTTGTTTAGAGTACCAGGTCGAAATTGCAACTTGAAATTAAAGCGTGTGAAAACGAGAGACCAGCGTGCCTGTCTGGCATTCAAGCAATGTGCTGTCTGGAGGTAGAGTAAATTTTTATGATCCGTATAGATGGTAAATGGGAATTTTGCACCCTCCAATAGATGTCTCCATTCCTCTAGAGCCAAATGCCTGGCTAGTAATTCTCGGTCTCCAATAGTGTAATTTTTCTCAGCCGGAGAGAATTTCCTAGAAAAGTATCCACAAGGATGGGACTTCCCATCGTCCCCCAACTGAGAGAGCACCACTCCCACTCCCACCAAAGATGCATCTACCTCCAAAGTAAAAGGTTGCCCTAGATGAGGTTGATGGCAGATCGGAGCATTACAAAATGCAGACTTTAATCTTTCAAAGGCTGCAGTGGCTGCGGGTGACCAACATGACGGATTGGAACACTTCTTCGTGAGAGCTGTAATGGGAGCTACAACAGAGAAGAAATTCAGAATGAACCTTCTGTAATAGTTTGTAAACCCTAAGAAACATTGTATGGCCTTTAAAGTAGTTGGCAGGGGCCAACCTCGAATGGCTTCCAATTTCTCTGGGTCCATGTTCAAAGAGTTGCCTGAAATGATATGTCGAAGGAATGGCACAGATGCCTGCTCAAAGAGGCATTTAGTAAGCTTCCTATACAGGCAATTTCCTCGAAGACGGGTCAAAACTTCCTTGACATGACGTCGATGAGATTGCAGGTTCTCGGAAAATATTAGTATATCATCGAGATGTACTACCATGAATTTGTAGAGCACATCCCTGAAAATTTCATTGATATATCCTTGGAAAATTGCAGGAGCATTACATAGTCCGAATGGCATTATGAGATACTCAAAATGTCCATCACATGTATTAAACGCGGTTTTCCATTTGTCACTGGATTTGATACGGATCAAATTGTATGCTCCACATAGGTCTAGTTTGGAAAAGACACAGGCTCCCTGTACCCTGTCAAACAGTTCAGAAATAAGGGGTAATGGGTAACGGTTCTTCACCATGATTGCGTTGAGGCTCCTATAGTCGATGCAAGGCCGAACCCCCCCCCAGCAGGCAAAGAGGAAGGTCTTATGAACCCCTTTGCCAAGTTCTCTTTGATATATTCGGCCATGGCGGTAGACTCAGGCACAGACAGTAGATAAACTCGACCCCTGGGAGGCATCTTCGCCGATAGTAAATCAATATAGCAATCCCATGGGCGATGGGAAGGTAGCTTGTCTGCCAATTGTACATCAAAGACATCCGCAAACTCGTGATAGACTACTAGTAGGTGGGAGTCCAAAGGTTCTTTAGAACATTGAGATGCTAGAGAAGGCGGAGTATGTATAGAGTGGGTATGTACCGGTATCACATGGGTAAGACACTGATGGCTACATTTTGGCCCCCAAGCCAGTACTTGCATTGTGGACCAATCTAGAGTGGGATTGTGCTTCCTGAGCCAGGGTAAGCCGAATACCATTTCGTAGGAACTTCTGGAGAGGACGAAGAAAACCAATGTTTCTTTATGTAGGCAGCCCACTTGCAGGGATACAGCATGGGTAGAGGAGGAACCTGAGTTACCAAAGATTATGCTTCCGTCTACTCCCGAGAGATCCAATTTGGACGCAAGGGGTGTTACTGGAATTCCTAAGGATACCGCCAAGGCTTTGGAAATGAAATTCCCTGCTGCTCTGGAATCCACCAGGGCCTTTAGGTCTTTAGTCTTCTCTTTATAGGAAAGCTTAACGGGCAAAAAAATATCTAAAGTATAGGTGGGTTCAATCAAAACCCCTAACTGGACGCACCCAGAACCAGTTAGGGTCTTGCATTTCCCGTAAAGAGAGGACAGTTCTTTAGGATATGGTCCGAAGCAGCACAGTACAAGCAAAGTTTATTCTGAAATCGTCTAGTCCGCTCTGCCGCAGAGAGACGTGACCGATTGACCTGCATAGGCTCTTCCCTACTGCTCCCAGGAGAAGGGGTATAGTACACTGTTTGAGACAGAAAACTTTGGGCATGGTCCCACCGGCCTTTGCTATTGGTACGCTCCCGGTGACGTAGAGCAATTTTGATAGAGAGAGAAAGGCACGGAAGAAGGCCACCTTCAGTGCCTCCTTGTTCCACCTCAATGCTGAGGAAATAGTCTGAAATTGGACTACGTATTGTCCAACTGTATGTATCCCTTGGCGGACTCGTAATAGATCTGCGGATGCAGAGGCCGTGCGACTGGGCTCATCGAAGATCCTTTTAAAAGAGGTAATTAACGAGTCATCATTGGAAACAATAGGGTCGGCCTGTTCCCAGAGAGAGTTGGAAAATGTTGTGGCAAGCATTCAAAGTATTTCACACTGATTGATGAACCCGCAACACCAATGAGGGTTTCCATCAAAGCGTTCTGGTGTGGCTAGCTGAAAATGTGACCTCAGACCACTGGAGTCCGTGGGTGGAACTGGAGGATTAGGTGGAGTTATCACCGCTGAAGAAGGAAGAAGGGTTGCCAGGGATGCCTGAATACTCATCGGCTGCCCCGAGAGCTCTTGCAGGTACCGGCCTACTTGGTGTTGGGCCGCCTCCTGATTGTCCATGCGAGTGGTTAAATCCTGCAGCGCACTCGCCGCCTGACACCCAGCTGCTTCCATTGGGCCTGTGCAAACTGTCACGGTCTTGGCAGGAGATTCCCCTGTAGAGGGGGTGAAAGCAGGAGTCCCGGGTTGTGGAAGGAATCGTAGGCATGGGGCCTGTATATAAGACTTCCTCATCCGTGGATGTCAAACATTGACAAGACCAGTGCAAAGGTGTGGAGTCTAACCAGCCGGGAGGTGTTCACCAGTAACCCCTACCAATCGGGATATGGGTTTTGCTGCACCCAGCTGGCAGGTTGCGGTCCTTTGCACTGGTGTCTGACTCCGTGGGAAATGGAGTCGAATATACAATGGCCCTGGAGAACACACTTCTAAATAGAAGTGTCAGCCAGGAGGGAGAGGAGGACTCTTTGAGGCCAATTGCTGGAGACAGATCCAAATAGCAATCCAGAGGGGTCTTGGACGCTCCCTTGCACACAGGTAAGATGTTCCGTACACTGCTGCAGAGAGGGAGTAAGTAAATTGCACGCAGGCTAGGTAACAATCGCACTGCTGCAGTGAGAGATGGCAATCGTCCGGCACACAGGTAAGATGGTCAGTACACTGTTGCACAGGGAGCTGGTAACTTGCACACAGGCTAGGTAACAATTGCACTACTGCGGGGAGAGATGGTAATCATCCGGCACACAGGTAAGATGGTCAGTACACTGTTGCACAGGGAGCTGGTAACTTGCACACAGGCTAGGTAACAATCGCACTGCTGCGGTGAGAGATGGTAATCGTTCGGCCCACAGGTAAGATGGTCCGTACATTGTTGCAAAGGATGTCAGCAATAATCCACAAAAGACACAGGAGAACAAGGTAGCAGCAAAGAAGCACTCGTAGCGACAACGTTGCACAGGCAACTTCCTGTGATCCGGAGTCTGGCTTTATCCCCAGCAGTAGCAGATCATTGGTGTACAGCGTCACCTGACCAGCAGCAGCTACCATTCGGTATGGAGTCGTCAGGTGATGCAGACTGTCATGGCTGCATCCATGCTGGCAACCGCAAAAGCCAGGCATGGAGCAAACTAAGGCAGTTCACATGGCACTAAGCAGGATACTCAGCACGTTACTCTCCGTGGAACCTGACGTCTGAACACATGGGAGATCAGAGGAAGCCGGTGCAGAGGTGAGCAACGGACGATCCTAGGCCGCAACCTGACACCCTCCTAATTGCCTAAAAGGTGCTTACATCAGATGCACCTGTATATCAATTATCCAGCAGCCATCTTTTTAAATACTATAGCCTCCGATATTTCTAATGTCCTTCATTATATAAAATATATAGCCCCACAGGTATGGTTTCATATATTGATAATCAGTGAAAATGAACACTACACAATTTAATAACATACTGCATATAACATGGAAACAGTATGTAATACCGGTGGCTGTTTAGCTGCGGGTTCAAATCCCGACATGTGAAGCCCAACAGCAGGATATCACGACGCCAGCTGGTAAGTACCTTAACCCTCCCTAACTCTCCCTTAGGGGTGCCTAACCCTAAAACTCATGGGGTGGTGCCTAACCATAAGTCCCCCCGTGCGTGCCTAAACCTAATCCTCCCTTCCCACAACCTAAACCTAACCCTCCCGTGGGAGGGTGCCTAGCCCTAACCTACCCCTAGGGGTGCCTAATCCTAACCTTCCCCCCCAAAACCTAACCCCGCTACACTCCCTAAAACTATATCCCCCTGCCCCCCACAGCTAATGCTAAGTACGCCCCTGACTTACCTCGTTCGGGCTGTCGGCGGTCCGGCGTCTGTATTTTGACACCTATCTAAAGTCCCCCGTCGGGCTTCTCGTGTGAGGATATAGACCGGCGGCATTTAGTCCGCCTGTCTATAAACTGCATCCCTAACACATAATCATATAATTATTGTGCAATAAGTGGATAATCAGTGAAAACATGCTTTATATGTTTTTGATAGATAATAGCATGTAAGTGTTTTTCAGCAAATTAAACTCTTTCCAGTATTTTGGGGTTCAGAAAAATGTATGTAAAGTAGGTTTTCAGCGTTTTATACACATTTGTGATAAGTTGAAATAAAAACATTTATCTCATTCTGCAAGTTCAAAACCCCCTCTGCCATCAATACAACAACCCCACATACACCTCCACACAGCTGTCCAACATCATTTACACCTCCACACACCTGTCCCACATAAGTTACACTTCCACATACCTGTCCCACATAATTTACACTTCCACATATCTGTCCCACATAATTTACACTTCCACATATGAAATAGCTTTTGAGTTGATAGTCCCATTACTTTTGGCCCCTTAAAAAGTGGGAGGCACATATAGAAACCGTTGTAATTCCTACACCGTTCACCTGATTTGGATGTAATTACCCTCAAATTAAATCTGAAAGTCTGCAGTTAAAGCACATCTTGTTTGTTTCATTTCAAAGCCATTGTGGTGGTGAATAGAGGGCAAAATATGAAAATTCTGTCAATGTCCCAATATTTATGCACCTGACTGTAATTATCAGGCATTATTAACAAATAAGCACTTTGTACACATGTAAAGTGTTCCTAGAAATCTATTATGCGATAATTTTTCATGTGCTAAGTTTTCACACCCTTTGCGTGTGAGTTTCGGTAATTGCTTCTATGCGCGTACCCATTTTTCACACACTTCAATTTTAAAAATCTCAATGCGGCATTCACGCAAAAATTCTTTGTGGTTTTACATGCAATAAGTATAGGTGAAAATGGGGAGATCTGCCTGTACCCCAGAAAAAGGCAAAGGGTGGGATGTACTAAGCGATGCGGTACAACCCCCTGACATTGGGTACATACCACGGTTCATTACCGCGGTATGTACTAAGAATATCGCAAAGGACAGCTCCCCCGATAAGAGCTGTCCTTTGCGATTGCCACGGACCGAGCGACTTCTGGGTTTAACATTCAGAAGTCCCCCTGGCATCCTTCTGCACATGCGCAGAAGGATGCGTGCCGTGTGGGGTGATGGGAGCGTGGAGCATCCCAACGAGAAGGCCATAGGCTTCCATTGGGTAACGCCACCTAAAGGTGGCATTACCCATCGGGACAAAGCACAGGAATGCATCGCACATTTGGGGTATGCAGTACATTTGGGGAATGCAGTTTTACCGCATTTCCCCCGTTAGTACATCCCGGCCAAAGTGATATAAGATAACAATATAAGTGTTTTAGTGGCCCTAATTTGGGGGTTTTAAATTGTGTCATGGCTGTTTTATGCATATTTCTCAAACAGGCAAATATAATGAAAGAAAGCATAAAAATACCTATAAGTAAATATTTGAATTATTTAAAGACACTTTTAAAAAACCTTCAAAATACACCTCTAACTCCCACCTGTCCCATTCATATAGCACCCCTAAATACCTATACCACAACAACCCATTTTCCTGCACTTTTTCACCCCAAAACTGACGTCATTATTGCCCAAATGAAACTAATTAAAAACTTATTTTTGCCTAATTAGTCATTAAGTAGGGTATCCAGTGGTTGTGAACCAAGGGGCTGATTCAGAGCCTCCGGCGTGCACGTGCCCGAGACCCATCCAGCGACTGCAGCTCAGTAGCTATGGGTCTCGCTACAAGACGGGGCGGTTGTCGATGGTGAGTGACAGCTCGCCCCGTTTTGTAGGCGGGGAGGGGGGGTGGCTGCACAAACGCAGGCGTTCCCTTAGGAACGCCTGCCGTTTGTGGGCGGCCCTACTGACATCACTAGTCCACTCGGGCTTGCGGAAGCAGAAACCTTACCACAGGGTCTCGTCGCAAGCCCGATGGTCACGATAATCGCAATGGACTCCAGGTCATCCACAGCTTTGAGAGCGGGCTTGGAAAAAAAAAAAAAAAACACGAACTGATTCAGAGCAAGCGCTCGCCAGCAGTGAGTGGCTCTGAATCAAGCCCCAAGTCCCGACCTGCTCAAGAGGTGGTGAAAATGAATTAGCGCAAAATGCATGTCAAAATTTAGTTCACATTAGACAATTAAAAGTTTACATTTAATTGCATGCTAAGGATTGCAACACATTATAGCGATTGTAAACCATTAAAGATGACCTACAGTTAGAATCAGGTTGGTGGGTAACTGCAAATTTGTGTACTTTGCACCACATAATTAACTACGTTTCATAGAATAGTGAGGTAGAATATGGCAGCAAGCAATGATAAAGAAATATTTTTGTTTATTATTCACAGTTGTTCTGATACTCTATGAATGGCAAAATAGTTTGCTGTATCCTAAAAAAAAAAGATAATTTTGTTCCTGTAGGAAGTGCATAAGCAAATCAACTGAAATCGTTCAAATTAAAGCACAAAAACTTCCAGATACAAAAGTAACACTCCTCTGTACTAAATGTGCTATTGTGTCACGTCACCCGAGTGGTTGCCTCTGTTCACAGGCCCTGGGTGTTACCAGACTCCACAAGAAGCTTCTATAATACTTAATTGATGTTTTGCATATATTCTCAGAATGTTTCTTTCATCTAAGATGGTGCTATAATGTCATTGGTAATCCCTGTAAAGAGTTATGACATTACATACATACAGTAGTTGTTGAAGTTGAAAGTCGGACATCTACAAGAATAAGCAGACAACCCCTATTGACATTACGATCACGAATGTAAATACTCTATTAGCAGACTTCTAGCAGTCTTTGCAATACAGTTGATATAATCTACAGCTACGATGACACTATTCACTATTGTAAAATATTTATTAGTGTATTCTAGATGAGAGTCTGCTGTTTACATACTGTGGCGCATAAGTAAATATACAGACCTAATTATACAAATAAAAGACTAAAAACATAACAAATTTATCAGTTCACACGGAAGAACGCTGGCCACAATGCAGTACCCATGACCATAATATACAGTATACATTGCCCCAATATACAGTATACATTGCTACAATGCAATTCCTATGGCATTGGCATATCTAAAAAGGGGTGCAAGGTGTCCAGAGGGCCCACAGTGCACACTCTGCACCCATATAATGATACTTATTTCTCCAGAGTGCTGCGTCGGCCGGCACTGCAGACAGAAATCACCAGCCATTTTCCCAGAGATTTGTGCATGCGCAGTAAAGAAGTCTCTGGTGACATAGGGCTCGATTCAGACCCGCTCGCTAGATGCATTCACACGCAGCAAAAGTATGCAAATCCGCGATCGCACGGCAAGGAATTAGTACACCCACTATGTCCTGGTGTGTGACCGCGGTGTGTATTTAGACGCTCACCAGCCTGCCTTAAGACACTCACTTATAGACGTCATCTCCAGGAAGTGTATGCAACAATCAGTAACATCAAGTACCATTGGAAGCGAATGCAGCACTTGTGGTTGACCAGACCTACCACAAGAACTGCGAGTGCTTCAGTGTGTAAAACAACCATGTGACGTATACTATGACGCTGCGTCTTAATTATGCACGCCTCTGAAACGGCGTTAAGACGCTCAAGCATGCCTGCGTTCGCACCACCACTCCGTAGTTTCCATCGACGATCCCCTGGCACCACCCACAAACGGCTTGTCCTGTCACTCATTCTAGCAACCTGGCTATGCGCAGGGAGTGAACGCTTCCCGATCACAT
Source organism: Taudactylus pleione (assembly GCA_031769625.1). Taxonomy (NCBI): domain Eukaryota; kingdom Metazoa; phylum Chordata; class Amphibia; order Anura; family Myobatrachidae; genus Taudactylus; species Taudactylus pleione. The sequence goes on along the minus strand of JAUIMM010000303.1, from coordinate 3,435,429 downwards.
GGCCTAGTTCACGCAATGCGATGCATATACATGCACAGATTGCAAACATCGGCAGGCTGCGTGCGAACGTAGCCTAGCAAGTGGGTCTGAATCGGCCCATAGTGCAGGCAACATGGACCCAGATGGCCCCAGAGACATGCACATGACCAGTAGACTCTGACACAAAGCCAGAGTTTACTGCACTGCCAGAGAGGAGGGGGCATGCACGGAGGCTGCACACAGGCCCCATCCTATCTTAAACTGTCCTCATCCATGGCCACAATTCAGTACATATTACTGCTATGCAGTAAACATGTCCACAATATACAGTAGGTATTGCCACAATGCAGTACAAATTACAATAATACAGTACGACAATACACAGTACACATGGCAACAATATAGTACATATTACCACAATATACAGTATACTTTGCCACAATACAATACCCATGGCCGCAATGCAGTACACATTTCCACAATATACAATACACATTACCACAATGCAGTACACATTTCCACAATACACATTTCCACAATATACAGTACAAATTGCCACAACACAATACCCATGACGGTATTGCAGTACACATTACCACAATATACAGTACACATTACCACAATGCAGTACACTTTTCACAATATACAGTACACATTGCCACAATATACAGTACATATTGCCACAACACAATACTAATGGGCGCAATGCAGTACATATTACCATAACGCAGTACACATTGCCTCAATATACAGTACACATTGCCACAAGGCAATACACATGACAACAATATACAGTAAACATGGCCACAATGCAGTAAACACAACCACAAATTACAGTACACATGACCACAATACAGTCCCCATTACCATCATGTTTTGACTAAATAGTAACTTGCACCTAAGGGGATAACTTTGTTTCCAGCCTATATATATATATATATATATATATATATATATATATATATATATATATATATCTTCCATCTCTTCTGATGCCTCTTTAATCAGTACAATCATCATGTATAAACACAGTAGTCATAAAATGACACATAATGTGAACACATTTAGTGGGTGTGGTATAAAAAGTCAACATTCAGAATGTCAACAACAGAATGTATACATGGTCAGAAGGTCAACATGGACAGCTTTTCGACATTGACAAAGTCGACATTGCCAGAATGTTGACGGTAGCATGTCCACAATGCGTTTTTCCATTGACTTCTCAGTTTACCCTAAACCTAACCACAGCTTAATCCTGACACTAAACTCGTATATCAACTTTATTGTGTTGACATTCTGTCAGTGTCAACATTCTGAATGTTGACATGCTAAATGTAAACCCATTTAGCACATGCTGTCTATAATATATGGTTTTAATATACACCAAATAGATAACAGCTGTTCAAAAACTTAAAGTTCCAACATAACTTTCCATACTTTGCTTTCTGGGACTTGTAGTTCTTTGGATGTTGCCTATGCCTGAATATATACAGTTATTTAGTATTATGCACAAAGCATATGAGCCAATATTAGCCAGTCCTTTCATATTACATTCTTCCAAAGCCTTCTCCTCTGCCCCTTACCTGTCCTTCCGTCCCCTCTTCTCACTCCAGCTGCTCCTGCCCTTGTGGTCCAGGTGGTCTTCCCTAGGGGTTGCCGGGCTCCTGTCTCCCTCACTGCGCGTCCTGGATTTCTCATTTATGTTCACCTCACTCCTGGAGAAAAGTTTCAGTAGCCTCTGCCTCAGACCCTGCTTTTTCTTAGTGGGGGACTCCGCCGCGGGAGACGACATAGTGGCTGGGGTCACTAGCAATGAGAGTTGTGGCTCAGCGGTGCAGTCGGGCAGAAGTGGAGGTGAGGGTGGGAAACTACCTGATACCCCGGAGCTGGAGGAGGAATGGGGCTGGATCAGCAGAATGAGACGCTCACCTGTCACCCGGGGCTGTGACGGTCACATGGGACGCCTCGGACTGCAGGCGGCAGGTGTGTGAGGATGGCGCACTCTTTCACTGCTGAGAGACCTGCTCTGCTCCTGCATGCACTGCTATGGGTGTGTGCAACTGTCTACACAGCTATGGATGAGTGTGAGTACAGCTGGATCAGAAGTCAGTGTATACACTATGTGGTGAGTATCTTTACTATATGAGAATATCCCAATTTGTGTAGGAAGGTAATTTATTGATTGGAAATGGAATATAAATTTTAATTCGCTGTATATGTAGATAGAGATATGTTTTTGAAATGGTTCATCCACAGTCAGATATTCTGCTGCCTGAGAGGTGTAGGCAATGAAAGGGTTCCCTAAGCATTTGATGATCTAGGTGTAAGATTATGTAAAGCCCAACACTTAAAAGGAAATGAGAAAAGTAATATTTAAATGAGCTTTTACCAAAGATTATCCATAGGGTGTTTCCTCTTTCATTCCTGGGCAGTGGTTGCTAAATAGGGTTAATCTGAGGTGGGCTTCTTACACTGAAACGTCATTTTACAAAGCAAATTTTCAAAGGGAGATGAGAAATAACTGCAGCAATAACGTGTGACACTACCCATGTCTGCAGTCTAATGTAAACCAAGCTGGTCACACAAACATCATTTATTGTTTCCAAACAATTTTATAACTGTACATTCGCATCAATATTCAATAGACATATGCAGTATATACTATAAATGCGGTTTGTAATCCAATCGGTTTTAATTACCTGACTTTTCAAAGACTAGCGAGCTAGGTACACATTTGAATGATGTAACAAAAGTTGCGACAATTGTTCCAGTTTCACTAATCCCAGAACACACAATATTGAGAGTATACACTATGCAGTCTTCTGAGCAATATATTGTGTCTGGGGATTGTACCCAATTATAGCAAAAAAGGTTAATATACTTAGGGCCTCATTTACTAACGAGTTTTATCACCAAAATGAGTGATACATTTCACTGTGTATGATAAATGCTGCTCCAGCCAATCAGTTCCCAACTGTCAACTGTTATAAAAATGACAGTTGGGAGCTGATTGGCTGGAGCACCATTTATCATACACAGTGAAATTTATCACTCATTTTGGTGATAAAACTTGTTAGTAAATGGGGGCCTTAACTTTCTATGCTTTTGATTTGGTGAATCATTGTTTTAGTTTGATCTGCTGCCTATGACTTTTTGTGCCCTGTGATCTTGTAAAACATTGTTTCTGTCAGATTGTACCCAATTAATCGTGTCCCAGTACACACTATGGAATCATCGTACTGTAGATCAATGAAAACATGGGTAAAATGTAAATGATAATATACTGTGTAATTGTCATTTGTGTGTACTCACTATACGATGTGCACTACATCATCCTATCTGACATGTAGCACATCAGATAGGACGATGTGATGAACAATGGGCCCGATTCAGACCCGGACACAAAGCTGCGAATGAACACTATGGCTGATAATCGCATGTTTGCGCATGCGTATGCCTCAACATACGCATGTGCGAACCAGTCACTGTGGCCGGGAATTGTGCGCTCGTAGTACACAGACTGGATGCTAATTTGAGTGACAGATAGCGCCGTTTGTGGGTGGTAACAGGGGAAGGTGCTTATGAACAGGGGAGTGGATATGCGAACGCAGATGTATCTGGTGTCTAAACTGCGTTTTATGGGTGTGCATAATTAGCATGGAAGTGTCATTGTACACGTCACTTGGTTGGATTTTAGACAGCACTGATTGCAGTGCTTGCGGTGGGGTAGGGGCTACCTCAAGCGCTGCGTGCAGCTCCGATGGCTTTCGATGTCACCGATTAATCACACACTTCCTGGAGATGACATGTGCTAAGAGAGAAAGGTGGGCATCTTTATACTGGTGTGCGTTCGCTCTTCCGTTGCTCTCTAAGGCATAGAGGGCGTCCTTCCACCAGACAGTGCAATTGCGGCATTTGCATACCCGGCCCCTTTTGGCTGCGTTCGTTCGCGGCTTAGCATCCGAGTCTGAATCAGGCCCAATGTGTGTAAACAATGGATTGGGTGGGCCCCCATTTATTAATGATCGCTTTTACAACGTGATCAGGGCATGACAGTACCACCCATGATCACATTGCAAAATGCGATCATAGCGGCCGGATGTGTCATCTGGAGCCCGTGCCTGCAATGTGCCCAGAGAGCTGCTGGCCAGTCCCGCGCACTGCACAAGCACAACAGCCATAACTGGGGAGGGATCAAATGGATCCCCCTGCCGGCTAATTATGCGCGGTGTAGCCCATAGGCTACAGCGGCTAATGCCATCTTCAGATGGCGTTAGCCGTTGTAGCCCATAGGCTACAGCGGCTAATGCCATCTTCAGATGGCGTTAGCCGTGGGGCCAATATCGGGAATTTTTTTCGGGGATTATACCTCAAATAACCTTTGATAAATGTGCTCCTGTACAATGGTCGTGCAGATTGGTCGAAAGTACCAAGATTGTACAATATATCGTATAGTATGTACCCAGTTTTACAGTTAATCTGGGAAATCATGTTTAGAGCATGTATCATCTTCGATGGGTGAACGGCTCTTCATACAATTGGAATACATACACTTCAATCAGATGCAATATAACTGTATTTGAAAGTACATTTTCTACCAACAATAATAACATTATTGATCTATTTGGCCATCTATATCTGATCAGTGTCATACTGTCTCAGCAACACATATGTCAATTTTCAAAAATTTTAACTGCACAAAAATCAACAGTTTAACAGCTGTTGACCACTTTAGATAAATGAAAGTTTGATTGCTTGCTATTGGTTGGAACGGAATACAGTCGAGATCCCGGCGCTCAGAATGCTGGCGCCGGAATCACAACCCAGTCAGAATCCTGGTACCAGTATCCCAACGGTAAGTATTGGGGATAGGGGAAGGGTTAGGGGCTAGGATTAGGCACTAGGAGGAGGGTTAGGATTAGGCACTAGGGGGTGGATAAGGGTTAGGCTGCGGGGGAGGGAGGTTAAGTTTAGGCTGCAAGGAGGGAGGGTTTAGGGGTAAGGGTAGGTTTAGGATACTTACCGACAGGTGTCAGTATCCTAACTCTGTCAGGAGGCCGGCATCATCCTGCCGGGATCCTGAGCACCATACCCAAACCGTTAGAACACATTTATTTTCACATTTCAGCCATTATATTAAGGGCTTGTGCACATGACAGTTTTAAACAACATAGGGATCACAACATGCATATAAAATACAAATTTTATGTAAATAAATGCCTTAACAATATTAGGAATCGGAGTAGGAGCAAGTTCCTAATTCAACTGTTATTAACACCTGACTCAGACTAGTGCAATGTACAAGTCTAACAGGTATACCAGGTTAAATATTTAGCATAACTGAATAATGATTTATTGAACTGTTATGACACTTAGGGGTAAATTTACTAAGAGTTGTGTTTGACACATTTAATTTACCAGCCATGGGCTCTTCCCAGCACCCCTGGAGGCATTGGGTGCAAGGTAATGGTATAAAATATAGAATTAATATTGTTATTTGCAGTGGAACTACAGGTCCCAGTCAGCCTGTCTCTGCATCCCGGCACGTGGAAAGCCACAAGTGCCAGGATGCCTGGTCAACAAGGGCCGACTGGCACCTGTACCACCACTGTAAAGAAAATAGAAAATAAAAATACAGGACTCACACACCAACTGATTTAGGGCCTGATTCAGAGCCGGACGCAATTAGCGCTCACTCGTCCAGAACATAGGGGTGGCTATTCAAATGAACCATTCGCTCTTTGCGGTCTGTTCACGCCTCTAGGTCTGAACGAGCGAACAAAACTTGTGGTAATTTTTTGGGAAACTACGCCCCCTGGCCGCTCGCATCCTACATCGTGTCCGCTATTTATTAGATTAATCGAGTACATCGACCAGGGTATGAGCTGCTCGCTATTCTTGTGGTTGGTTTTTGCTACCACAATTTTGCGAGCAGTTCTGGCTATAAAATAACCCAGTGACGTGGTCAATGACGCTGCTGTTTTAATTATGCACACCCATAAAACGCCCGTTTTGACCTTGAAGCACGCCTGCGATCGGATCTCCACTCCCCGTTTTCAAGCACCTTCCCCTGTTACCACCCACATACGCCTCTTTCTGTCACTCAAATTATCAGGCATTCACTATTTTGCGAGCACATGAATTTCGACCGCACTGACTGGTTCGCGCATGCGTATAACGATCCGTACGCATGCGCAGTTGGGCAAACATTGCTCGGAGCGAACGAGCGGCCGCTTACGAGCGGCTCTGAATCAGGCCCTTAATCCTTTATTACACACACTCACACTCACACACTTCATACTCACCTACTCCTTGACTGTGCTCAGTCCCCTTGTCCATGTCCATGTAGTCTCTCACTCTCTTCTTTTGAAAGTGTCATCCTAATTTTGATTCACAAGATTCAGGTATGAAGACAACATCTGATCCTCATAGTCCTCCTCAGCATGTGCTCTTCTACATCCCAGCAAAAACAGTAACCTGGGCCAGTCCTGTCTGCGCCTGGTCCAATGGCTCCATGATTGCAGCTTCCTGGCACTCTGATCCAATTTAGTGCTCCTGAGCAATCTAGAGAGAACCCAGCTAATTCTTCAAGAACTCTTGAAGTCTCTAAACAATGTCTAGACTGGATTCCATAGTAGTGGCTTCTGGGTTCAGAAAGGGTCTCTTTGGTACGCTTATATGGTCTTATAGAGAAGTTGCCCATCTCTATCCCGGACAACTTGCTAGCTGTGGTTACATGAAATCAGACAATACAAGACACACACAAAAGCTCCCAACAAATGTCACTGTAGATGTTGAAAAATGTGGAGGTTGTATGTTTCCAGATTTCCTAGCTCTGAGTTGACCAGCATGCTCTGTTGAGGCATAGTCCTATTACTGCCTGAGGGTTGAGCTGGTCTATAGTGCACCTTGGAAAAGAGATGTGGTCATGGATGGCAGCTTTTAAAAATGAGTGCGAGTGCACACATTACATTCACCATATGACTCATAAATGTTATGCACAGACATATCTGTGGGTTGCACAAATATTGGGGGTGCTCAAGTAAACACAGCACCCACAGAGCTGGTTCCTATGGCTTTGACTGAGTCAGTTTTTCTAGCTACCATGGAGAGAGGGGGACATAGGCATGCTTAGCCCTTGTTGAACATACCCAGTCCCACCCGTCCTTGTACATTAGGATAACTAAAGAACACAGGATAAAAAGTAATCAAAATATAGTTTTATGTCCTGAGGGAAAGGGGTATTTAACTTCTCTTTTTACTACAGCAACTATGGTAAATATTTGATAAGTGCACCAACCATTGGACAATATGTGGGTGGTGTATTCACCAGTAAAAGGGATTGTGTCTGCTGAAAAAAAATCCATATATGAATGAGAGGTGGCAATATGTAGGTTTAGATAGAAATTATTATGATCCTTTTCATTTTTCCTGACTTTGTTGTCTACTAAAATGTGTGCCTACAATAAACCACACCCATTGTGTTACCCAATCCAACATACTCTAGCTTAGTGGTTCTCAAACGTGTGCCGAGGCCAAGGGGCACTTACAGGGCTGCCACGGTTTAGTGGTCCAGGACCAGATTAAATTATGGTCCATGTGATAGGCAAAACCAATGCTGGTGGCGGCCAATAATATTTGTGGACAAACAAAATCGCAACCCTGCCCACCACCACATAACTGAAGTCAATGATGACATACTGTATAAACACAATTTACTTAATTTAATCATTTTTACAGAATTTATCAATAAGAAATTTTTGACCTATGGATGCCGTAAAAACAAGAGATTCATACTATAGAGCGCTGTGTTTCAAAATAGTTGGGGACCACTGCTATACCTTCTCCCCAGTTATATATATATATATATATATATATATACCTTTTAACACAATATCCAACATATTGTGGAAACTGGGAACTCTTACAGATCTATTTCTTAATTATTCATAATGTTATTTGAACAAGTGATAACCGTATAGTCTGACTTTAAACATGGGGGTTTATTTATAAAAATAATAAAGAGCTTTTTCTCCTGCTTATTAGCAGGATAAAAAGATTTATCTTTATTTAAAAAGTAAAGAGACAGCAGTGAAAAGCTAATTTCACCTCTGTTTCACAGTGCCAGCCCCAGATGTGATAATGCAGAAGGCAATATGTGTAGTTATCAGTGGCCAACCATGGAGAAAAGCAGGAAGAAAATTATATCTTCCAGCTTTCTTAAGGTGGGTACACACCTGACAGATATATCTGCAGATGGTGGTCGTTCATACACACTGAACGGCCATCATCTGCTTGTGCCCTTGGGTCCCGGCGGCCGGGGGGCGGGACCCGGCAGCTGGTGGGCGTGTCGGGGGTGTGTCCCACCTCCCTCCTTGCGGCTGCCGCTGTGTGCGGTCTGCAGACTGCCCGTACACACTTGCCAATGGTCAGATATGTCTGCAGACATATCTGTCCATCGGCTGTGCAGCACAACCAATGCGATATGTTGGTGAACTGCAACGTTCACCGACATATCGCGGGTACACACTGGCCGACGGGCAGCAGATACATTGGCCGATCAATTGATCGGCCAATGTATCTGTCAGTGTGTACCCAGCATTACACAATAGGATCTAGGGAGGCAGCCTAATGACCCTTCAGCTGGCCATACACCAGATCAACTTTCCTTTAACCATCCAACTGTCCAACTTAAATGGTGCTCCACACACCTAACCAACATTTTCATCAGACCAGCCAACTTCTCTCCATCTTGTGATGTCACTGAAGTAGCTGCCTGCTTCAACATTTTTTGAATAAATAAATATTTGTTTTTTATTTATTTCAATAAAACTGTTTTTTTTGTTTGTTTTTTCATTTTATTGCCTATTGACATATATTGCCAAAAAGTGAAGTAATAAAATATAGTATATAAGAAGTGAGGAAAACAGCTTGTCCTCATAAGTATCTCAATAGTATTAATTTGTGTAATCAATCTTGTTCCATCGAAAGGAACATAGTGGCTCTAAATATGATAACTAGTAACAAATAATATAGTAATAGTTACATTACTGTACAATTATGTAACAACTTCTTAAAGGAGTGTTTGAATTGGCATTACTATAATAGTTTATTTGTTTGGAACAAATCCTTGAATATAACATGCACAGTATTAAATAAATATTTAAACAGTAAAAAGACCCATATGTATTAGAGAATATTTTTTCTGCTAAAAGGTGTCAAACCCCATCAGCTTGTATAAGGAACATTCTGTCATGTAGTTATATAATGTGATCCTTATATAAACAATCAATGGTTATATGAATATAAGGTGTTTCATACATATCTTAGGCAAATGCAACTTCAATATTTCATAGCACTCTACATAAGGTATGTGCGCTGATTTAGGCTCCCCACACGTATAATCCATTTTGTGAAGTGCACACCCTTGTTGGTATAAAAGCAGTGTAATTCATGATTTATTGGGAATCTGCGCGTGCGCAGGACCCATTATACGTATGTACAGAACGGGTCCTATGTGATTGCACGCAGGCCCCTGTATGCCTCTGCCTCAAGCAGAGGTGTTTACGGGGTGGTGTGGGGTGCGGCCTGTGTTCCCGGAAAAGTGGGCGTGTCACCCCCGTTTTCTGGGAGTGGCAAGGCCAGTATCTGCGTCCATGGACACAGCTTCCTGGCAATACATGCCAGCCAGCCTGTGTACGCTGAAGCTTACTCAGTTAGCCAGTACCGTCCAACATCACGACCAATGGTCGTAATACTGATCCCAGGCTGTGACTTAGGTCGCAGCACTGGGATCGCAGATACAGCTGGAGGTGTCAGATACCTTCTGCTTAATTTGCACTTTAGCATGGATGGAATTGCAAAGCTACTTGTGTGTGTCTTTGCAAATCCATCCTCTGCTGAATCAGGCCCAGAGAACATTATTGTAACAGCCCCCAGGTGATCTGCCCACTTTCTCACATGTAAATGGAAGTGGCCATTTTTAAACTTTCAATTAAAATGTTAATATGATAAAAACTTTTTTTTGTTTTAAACTTTAAAATTATTATTTTCATGCCCATCACTATTTACGTCCACAATCTGACATTCTGGAAGTTAGCAATTAATAAACATATTACAAAATACCCAAGTGGCTTACTTTAGCAAGCGACAAAATGATAAGCTTCTTGTCACCAGGTAAACCCACCTAGCAACTGCACATGTGCCTACTTTATGAACTCCACACAGGCAGCATTAAGGTGTCAATGAGGAGGAGAAAACCTCTGCATAGTAGCCCTGTTTTGATTGGGCTCTGAAAAATGAAAACATCCATGGATTGGTATAAAAAATTGACATTATAAACTGATGATGATGACTTCCCAATCTAGCTTCTTCTCATTGGCTTAAATATTGAATTTTGCATCTATTAGTACTTAATTAATTAGTATTGAGGGCCTGATTCAGAGCCGGACGCTATTTGCGCTCGCTCGTTCAGAAAAAAGGGGCTGGCTATTTAAATTGAGCGCTCGCTCTTTGCGGTCTGTTGACGCCTCTATGTCTGAGCGAGCGAACGAAACATGCGCTCGCTATTTTGTAAAGACACCCCTTGGCCGCTCGCATCCTACTTCATCTCTGCTATTTATTAGATTAATCGAGTACATCGAAAGGCGTCTGAACTGCTCGCAGTGTTTGTGGTTGGATTTTCCTACCGCAATCATGTGAACAGTTGAGGCTAAGAAACAACCAAGTGACGTGGTCAATGACGCTGCTTTGTTAATTATGCACACCCTTAAAACGCCCGTTTTGACCGTTTGGCATGCCTGCGTTCGGATCACCACTCCCCGTTTTCAAGCACCTTCCCCTGTTACCACCCACAAACTCCTCATCCTGTCACTCAAATTAGCAGGCACTTGCTATTTTGCGAGCGCTCGATTTCCGACCACAATGACTGGTTGGCGCATGCGCATTACTACCCATATGCATGCGCAGTTGTGCGAACATCGCTCGGAGCGAACGAGCGGCTGCTTACAAGCGGCTCTGAATCAGACCCAGAGTCTAATAGCTGTAATGCTGGGCATACACTATACAATTATCTGTAAGATATCTGCCCAATCTGGCTGGTTGGAATGAAAACCTGGTAATGTATGGGAGCAAATGACAGTTGATCATATGGTTTTAAACACTGGAAACTGGACAAAAAACAATTGTTCAAACTGGTTAAATTCATGTGTTTTAATCAATTTGTCTGTGCAACCATTTTTGTCTGTTTTCCAGTGTTTGTGAGGAAATGGTTGTTTGTCATTTGCTCCCATACATTACCAGATTTTCATTTCAACCAGCCAGATTGGACAGACATCTGACAGATAATTGTATACTGTATGCCCAGCATAAGTCATCATTTATTTGAATTACTGATACAGTGGCTATACAAAACAAAAGACTGTCTACAGAGACCTAGAGAGTCATTATCCTTCCCCAATAATCTACCTAAATTATTAAATATCAATGTGGTGGGGAGTTGCACACAGGAATAAGGATTTAGAATGTAAGCTCTTATGAGCAGGGCCCTCTAACCTCTTGTACTTCTCCCTACTTTAGTTTCATCTACTTCTTACTCACCACTAGGGCACCTAACACTTGGCTGCTTATGCTCTGTTGCTTATCTGGGTGTTATGATCACTAATGTAGCAATATATATTATCCATGTCCTGGTCCTGTTTTGTATTGTTCTGTAAGTCGCTTGTCTACAACTTGTTTATATTCTTTGTAAGGCGCTACGGAACATTTGTGGCGCCATATAAATAAATGCTAATAATAATAATAATAATAGATACAATTTAAAGAAATAAAACAAAGTATTCCTATTGAGGGGCACTCATGGACTGACACCAATTGTTCCTATACTGCCTAGTGACCCTCACTAAGGGGGAGCTTTAATAAAGCTTGGAGAGAGAGAAAAGTGGAGATAAATAGCACCAACCAATCAGCTCCTAACTGTCATTTTTCTAACACAGCCTGTAAAGTGACAGGAGCTGATTGGTTGATGTTATTTATCTCCAATTTTATCTCTCTCCAAGCTTTATTAAATCTCCCCATAAATATTAAAGCTTTATTGATTACCTAAAATAAGGTCAGCAAAATATTTTTTTATTTTTCAGTTTTTCTCATAATTTTATTCATTTATATAAAACGTGTATAAGTGATTTAAAATCTGGTGTTTTTCATCCATGTAATTATTACTTTAATCTATTATGGGTATATGTCACATTCATTCATTCATTCATTTATTAAAGTTGAATGGAACACAATAATAAAGTCTGTCATTATTTACCAATGATCATAAATATTCCCTGTGTTGTCGGAATCGGTATGAAATACCGATGGCCGCATGGCCGGTGGTTCGATTCCCATCAGCGCCTGGCCGACAACAGCAGAGTTCCCGGCAGCGGAAGCCCGACAGCGCTGGAAATCCCGATCGTGGATAGGTAAGTACTAACTAACCTAACCCCCTAACCCTAACCCACCTTAGGGGTGCCTAACCCTAACCTCCCCCCCAAGTGCCTAACCCTAATCCCCCCTCTAAATGCCTAACCCTAACCCCCCCTTCCCTGCAGCCTAAACCTAAGTCCCCCAGGGGGGTGCCTAACCCTAAGTCCCCCCTGGGGGTGCCTAACCCTAACCCTCCCTCCCCCTAGCCTATCCCTAACCCTCCCGGGGGGTGCCTAACCCTAAGTCCCCCCCAGGTGCCCTAAACCTAACCCTCCCCCCCTCGGCTGTCCGCTCGCGGCGCTCGACATCCCTTCGATCGGGATGCCGGACGTCGGTCTACCAGTATCGGGAAATGTTAGGAGTCTACATCTAGACACCCGGCATTTCACCCTCGCCGAGATATGACAGTCGGGAAGCTGGCTACCGGTATTAAGGCAGCCGGCTTCCCGATTGTATAACGTGTTGTCTATTATTTACATAGTCTCCACTGTCACCACCAATGGAACCAAATAATTAAATAATGTTACTAATTATTATCAATCGGAATACACTATAGTTAAAGTAATTATTATAGTGTTTCAGCCTCAAACATTAATATTATCCCTATATAGCTTCGTCCTTTGGAGCTGATTCACTTAGCAGTCCAATACCATTAATTTGTAACTGTCGTGAGTCATATTTCACAGACTGTATGGAGATAACTCTAAGTGATTGGATCCAACAGTAATATCTCTGTGTATGATTGGGGATTATGTCAGTCCCACATACAAATAAATTGCATATGTATCCTCCTGTATCATTAGCACAGCTAAACATCCAGTTATTTCTAATAACCAGTACTGGTCCGAATTCAATATAATACTGGTTGTCACTTAAATAGGGGTTCACTGGCTATCTATTTGTGTAGTCTTATCCATAGTAATAGATGTTTGCTGGCTTTGTGGTGACACTAAAGGTGATGTAAATAATAGACAACACAGGGAATATTTATGATCATTGGTAAATAATTACTGAGACATTAGTATTGGGTTCCAATCAACTTTAATAAATTAATGAATAAATGTGACATACACCCATAACAGATGAAATTAATAATAACGTCGGTGGAAAACACTGGTTTTTAAATCACTTATACATATGTTTTATATAAATTAATAAAATGATGAGAAAAACTGAAAAATAAAACATATTTTGCTGACCTTATTTTAGGGAATCAATATAGCCCATGTTTTAAAATTTAGTGAGGGTCACTAGGCAGCATAGGAACAATTGGTGTCAGTCAATGAGTGCCCCTCAATAGGAATACTTTGTTTTCTTTCTTTAAATTACTGATACAGGAAAGATTCTCTTCTGGATTTATATAACGGATGTGTTGATTTTTGTATTTTATTACATTTCATATGGAAAATGTGACTTTGACACTTATTAATAGCATTGTCATAACGCTATACTATGTTGTGAATATAATACTTCATTGCATAATATTGTGTACAAAACTTGCACTTCTAGTACTGACAAGTTGCAACTCTACACCATCATTATATGTGAATATATGCATTTGTATGCCTAAAGTATGCCTGACACAGAAATACTGTGTAGAGCCACCTGTCCACCAGCACTGTGCCCTTGAACACTGCATGTCAATGTTGAAATAAATGGATTGTTATATTAATATATCAGAGAATCTGTTTAGATATCCTTAAGTCAGGAAATCATCTCGTAGAACAAGAATTCCTGAACTGTCTAAACTTGCTTTTGTATTCTATCCTGATGAGATCTCTTTATTCCTCGAGATAAACAAGATAACTTTAGAAAACATTGTGGAGTATTTGGAAAGTCATCAAACTAGGGACCGATTTATCATGAAATATTTGCAGTATATCCCCCCAAAACACCCCTTGTCAGGGGATAACCTCATCATACCAATGTTGATATCTTCATATCTTCTGTGGTCCCTTCATTTCCAACAGCAGCCACTACCCCCATAGAAGCTTTCACATTTACCAAGTTCCAATGTTTGGTGCCGGCTGCACCTTCTGAAGATGGTGTTAGCTTCTGTAGCCTACGGGTTACATTCTGCAAAAATTACCAGGAGAAGGTTCATCCAGAACACTCTTCGGCAATGGACCACGTATGTGCAGTAGTGCTGTGGGGGTCCCAGTAGAGGAGCGAAGTGCTTGCTAATGCGATCACTTCACTCCTAACACATCACAGGAACGGGCTGCTGTCCCTGCATGTATATGTTGATACATCCAGGAAAATGTTATTTTGTTATTGCGTGAATAGTGATGATAAAAAAATGTTAATTATCGGATCTAAAAGCCAATAATTGATAAATATGCCCCTAAATCTTCATCATCAGACATCATCACACTCCTGAAATTACCAGCAAAAGTAATAATGCAGAAAATTATTAGTTTATTAATCTATATCATACACAATTAGTTGGATATGTTTTGGGGTTATTGGGAAATTATTATAATTATTATTATTATTATTATTTTTATTATTATTATATTTTAGTATTTATTGTTTTTCCAAGAACAGAAACTGGGGAACAGAAACAAAAAGAGTATACTGTACACAACTAGGAGATAAACATAGGCAAACGCAGGGGGGGGGTTTCCCTCTGCCTGGAAACCCCCCTCCCCATCCCACACCATGACCACAATAGAAATAGTAATATAATGGAATTTTACTAGCGCTGCATGTTCTTCTCAGTATCATAAATGAAATAAATAGCACCACCTCTGGATCTTTTAACATGTATCAGCCAGTAATAACTGGCCACACTTGCTCTAAAATCAAGCATTTGGAAACCCCTCTCTAGAAATCCTGCGTTTGCCACTGATAAAGGGGGTACATTTGTCACAGCACACAAAAAACATAAACAAACAACGCATAGTTACAATAAAGCAATCAGCACAGCAAAATGTTAATACAATTGAAATGTCAAACAATCTCCCCAATGGAATGGAAAATTATTTTATATTGACCGTAATTGCTTTTTAAATCATCACATTTACAGATGCTCACATTTAAAAAAAAATGTAATCTATTTGATCAAATTTGGCCAGTTTGAAGGTCTTAAACTAGTTTGCGGTACAATTGTTATTTGTGGGCTATTTCAATATGTGCTTAATTGCCATGAATTAATTAAAAGTTCAAGTTTGAAGTTACAATGATATACATTAAGATAAAGTATAAAATTGTGGTTGTTTCAGCTTAGATGTCTTGGTTTAATAGGCTTTTTCTTGTTCAACATTAACATGGAAATCTGCTATAAATGCTAATCAGTATAGTCGTAAATTTTTGAATTTTAGAGCCATTTTGATTAATTGGTTTAAGAATTACTTTGAACTAAATAGTGTTCATTCTAGCACCCTGCACCTGTCACGACCCATTCAGCTCCTTTTTCCTGTCTGGGGTACCACTCTCTGCTCTGGTGCTTCTACCACACTATGCTGATGCAACAAACTGCTGATATACAGACAAGTGTGTGCTAGAAGCACCAGATCAAGAAAGAGGAACAAGGAAAGAGGAACTGCAGGTGCAGGGTGCTAAAATGAAAACTAAATAAAGTCAGGCATTTCTAATTAGGGTGCCTAATAGTTAGAAGCTCTGCAGTGGATAGGCTCAGTGAAATATCTCCCTTTTACTTTCTGTTGGACTTCACATTGCTGAAGATATTGACAACCATATGTACATGTCCTCTTTCTTTTCTGGCTTCTTTCTACAAGTTTATTTGAGAGTATATGAATCGGCTAATATGAAGCTTTTTATCAGGCAGGTATAATTTCCACCTAATTCTGCTCTAGAGGATGATAATCCCTATTATAGCATCCTTTTCATGCAGCAAACACCCATTATTAAACCTTGCTGTACCTTGAAACCTGTTTATAAAGGATATATTGTTAAATGTTTGTTTCAAGACCCTGAGTGTGCTTCTCTGGGTCACCCTAATAAAAAAGGGAGTAATTTTAACAGTTCTACAAACTGGAAGGAAGCATATGAAAACATTGGGTGAGACATGTCAGCTGGAGTCTTTAACTTCTGTCCTAAATGCAGCAGGAAAATAAACATCTTGTACAGCAGTAGTGTGAATTATGAAACCAGCCACAAACTGATTAGCCCAGGGCCAACCAGCCTTAGTGGTAGTTGTCGAAGGGGTAATTATGTAAGAAAAATGTAATATTGTTTTTAAAGAACTAATCATTTTAAAGGCAAACCAAGCTGGTTCTGCCTTTAAAATGACTGCAGCTTTAAAAATACAGAAAGTCTTGCAGGAGTTCCTGCAGCAGCATAGGCCCTGGAGTCTCCTATGTTAAACAAGAGAGCCTCTTTTTATTTACTGTTCTATGGTGTGATCACAAGATAAAGAAACATAAATAAAAGTATTAGGTTTATATTTGTACTCCTGGCACCACTTTACTATAGCTTCATTAATACAAATGGGGAACCAGTTTTGTCAAGAGAACAGAAGTTATTTGGAAAGGTATGACAATCCCTCCTTTTAAAAGCTTTAAGATAGTGCAACAATTTTCTATACTGTGTTCTAGGGTTTGGTGTGAAATCTAATTGATCTAATTTGACTTCACATACAGTATGTTCCACCCAAAAAATCTAATTCTCAAATATTCACTATAATATTTAGTATTAATTTTTTATAAAACACAAATATAACCATGGCTTATTTTCTGGATAAATAGGTTCAATAACAATCGCAGTACATTCCAGTAAATTTGCAATATGTAAAAATAACGGATATATAAAAATAATTATATATAAAACCAGTTGCAATACTGGATAGCCTGTATAATTCTGCAGTGTAATCATGGAATATGTGATCTATGTTCACAACTACATATTGTGTAGTGTGGTCACACAGGAGAAGGCAGGCCCAGATCCAGATGGATCCTGGCCACCGATGCGGTGGGATCCAGCGTGGCCCTTGAGAATGGTGGTGCTCTTGGAGCCATGAGAATCCAGCCCCTGCCTGTCTTCTCAGCAGACTGCAGCAGCCACCGCTACCCCACAAGGAGAATGATAGATTCAGTCCCAGGCAATCACTGTGTGGCTTTTTGAAGATGGCGCCGTGAGCGAGCCAATCAGGGCTCACCACGTCATCAATCAAAGATGACCACTGCGAGCCAATCATGGCTCGCCACATCATTGCTCCGCCCCCTGACGTTGGCTTATATTAGCTAGCACAAAGTACATTGAGTTTGATGGCAGAGCGGGAGCAAGCAAGAGCTACTGAAAGGAGAAGAGGCCAGAGGTGGCACCGAAGATGTCAGAAGTCCTGATCTAACAGCAGACATTTCAAAAGAGGCTGTCACCAGCCAGGTGGACATCAAAGAGCAAATGCCCACCAGAAGTGGGGTAGGTGAAGACAGCGGCATCCCTGAGGCAGCAGAGTGTACTCCTCGGATGAACACTACTAAAAGCCATGATGTGGTAGAAATTTGGTCCGCCTCAGGTGAAGGCTACAAGAAGTCTGAAGGTGGTGGGAGTTTCACTTCTGGTGAAGACCAGGCAGTGGGTGTGACTGAACCATGCTTGGTTCAGCCGAAAACTGCAGGACTGGTTAGTCCCTTTGCTTACATCCTCCCTAGACCACTGGGTTTGGGCATTAGACCCATGCTCATGTTCAGGCTATAGGTGGACATTAGGCCTGGCAGACATCAGGGGCAGTAGGCCAAGGACAATATCTATATTGTTAGTCACCACCAGGCCAACCATCATGGGTGCTAGGCCCTATAGCATTGTTGTGTAGTGTTTAGGTGGTGTCACATTCGTGGGATTTGTTTGTTGACCTGAGCTGTAGACTCTAGTAGGTGAGGGCTCCAGAGTTCAGACGGTGAATCTGGGAGGTCTGATATAATCCTGCCTCATGGAGTGAATGCTGATTGGATGGAGATAAACCAATATCTGGGCAGTTAGTTGAGACCCAAGTCAGAGGTGCGGAAGCTAACACGCCAGTGGTTTTCACCAGTGACCCCTGCAAAAGGATTTGGGTTTAGCTGTGCCCGTCATGCAGGTTGCGGTCCCCTGCTTGGGTTTCCCTATACTGGTAGTGTACAATGAGCAATACTTTGGATAGAGATGACTATGTGAGGACCAGAATGGGAGCGGATAGGACTCACCGGAGTTGAACTGAACAGGATTCACCAGAATTGTACTGGATAGGATTCACCAGAGTGAAGCCAGATAAGATACACCATAATAGGCCTGGACAGCATACACTGGAATTTTACTGGACAGGATTCACCGCAATGGAATTGGACAGGATTCACCAGAATGGGACCGGATAAGATTTACCGGAATGGGACTGGATAGGATACACCGGAAAGGGACCGGACAGGATACACCGGAATGGGGCCGTACAGGATACACCGAGATGGAACCAGATAGCGACTGGAGCCAGCGGTACAGCGAGATGGGAATCTGCACTAACAGGGAATTCTGCAGGCACTCAAATGTTCTCTCAAAGCTAGGCTGATGACAACATTGCACTAGCAGCTTGCTCAGTGCTGGGAACTTCCTTCAATACCCTTGGCTAGCCAGGGATTGGGTAGTGGAGTCAAGTGACAGCAGATTGGGATTCCATTGGCTGTGAGTTAGTCACCTGGTTGGAAACAACATGACTGCGCCCAGCAAGTTGAGCCGCCGGGAAAGAACCCACGTGGGATGCCAGGGAAACTGTGACATGGCTGCCCATGAAATGAAGCAGGACACTGTCAGTAGGAGAGCGGTGAGCAGTGTTCTGTCCTGCCCGCCGCACTAGCTGCCGACTGCCAGTGAGTCAGAACAGCGGATCCCACTTTGGCTGCAGATGATGAATGGGGATTCCGAGATACCCCGACATGCCAGCACACCCTCTTAACAGGCAAATGGCAGGGTCTGATACTGGGGTCTCTGACAAGGATTGTGACAGGTGACACTAAGCTGAGCCCCAAAGAGCACTAGGCCCTACAGTAGAACCACAGAGGGCATCAGGCCCTATAAGATCATATTATACATTGTTGAAGGCCCCATTAGAAAGAATGTTGTGTGCTATGTAAATTGTTGTCCTCATCATCACCACATTCCCCACTGTTAGGCTCCCATTAAAGGTAGGCTGCTGGTAGGGTCTGCTTGTATCTGCATGTCTTGTAACTGTATTGTATTTACGAAATTGGTGCATCCCTGGTGCTTGGCACTGAGGTATAACCAAGTCTGAGGTCAAAGTTCTAATGATGACCATCCACTGATTCCAATGGAAGTCATCCAGGTCTAGCATGTGTTTCCCTCTTTCAAGGTTAACATCCACAACGTCCACATCTGACCTGCTGCCCAGCACCTTAGACTGGAGTGAAACATTGGCCTGAAGGGGAGAATGGATGATGGAAGGTAAGTGCCCTACTACAACTGCACCGCAGTAGGATGCGCCCCCATAGTCACCCCCACATTTGTTTAATTACACAATGGTATTAACAGGCTTTTTGCCCTCCATAATTGCTGCAGGTGAAATTTAAAGTATATGAGTCTTGGATCAAGGCCCCATTAGAAAGAATGTTGTGTGCTATGTAAATTGTTGTCCTCATCATCACCACATTCCCCACTGTCAGGCTCCCATTAAAGGTAGGCTGTTGGTAGGGTCTGCTTGTATCTGCATGTCTTGTAACTGTATTGTATTTCCGAAATTGTATCATGGCATTGTGTGTACCAGTACTGTATTGTCTGTATAAATGCTCTGTCATGGAGTATTGGAGTAGCATGTGAGGGAGTGCACTACGCCCAGCCTGTGATTGTTACTGTCCACTGGGTCAGCTACAGTTAGGGCCTATTGTGTGAAGGTATAGCCAGGTTGCTGCAGGTGGTACACCCTGGGGAGAATAGGTCAGCCTAGTACAGCCATGATGGTAGGCTGTTGCCGGGTGTTATTAGCAGGTGCTGAGTTAAGGATCATTCATCCATTAAAGGGACCAGAATAGATTTGGTGAGCGTAATTTGTGCTTAGTGTGTTGCCCCATCCCCCTTCCCTTTGAGCATTTTCATTTGGGTTGCATCCCTGGTGCTTGGCACTGAGGTATAACCAAGTCTGAGGTCAAAGTTCTAATGATGACCATCCACTGATTCCAATGGAGGTCATCCAGGTTTAGCATGTGTTTCCCTTTTTCAAGGTTAACATCCACAACGTCCACGTCTGACCTGCTGCCCAGCACCTTAGACTGGAGTGAAACGTTGGCCTGAAGGGGAGAATGGATGATGGAAGGTAAGTGCCCTACTACAACTGCACCGCAGTAGGATGCGCCCCCATAGTCACCCCCACATTTGTTTAATTACACAATGGTATTAACAGGCTTTTTGCCCTCCATAATTGCAGCAGGTGAAATTTAAAGTATATGAGTCTTGGATCAAGATGATATATAGCACAGCCCTGATATTGTATCCATTGTTACAATGGAGCTGTGTCCCAGCATCACACCCAAGTCTCAGCATGAACGGGCAGCTTGTCTCAGTGAAGTGTAAGTCACTGCACACAAGTTCCAGGCAAAATAAGCTATTACCCTGTATTGGGCCCAAAAGGAGTGAGCTTGGTCCCACTCTCATCCCCTTTCACCATTATTTTACGGGGTTGGGTAAGGGATCCCGATGGTCACAATGCCGTCAGAATACCAACAGCAGCATCCTGATGGCCAAAATTGTGATGGAAGTATTCTAGCCCCAATCCTAACCCTAACCTACCCCTCCCACAGCCTAACCCTAACTGTCCCATCTAGCAGCCTAACCCTAACTATCCCCTACCATAGCCAGCCCTAACCCTCCCCCTAGTGCCTAACCCTAACATTCACTGTCAGAATCTGTCAGGAATGTGACCATTGGGATGCCGCTGATGGTACTGTGACCATCGGCATTCTGACCATCTGGATCCTGACTACATCCCCTTTCACGAGCACGTTCATTCAAAAATACTAATAAAGACATTTAAAAAAAAAAAATAATACCCCACATCTCTCCTAACAGACTCCTTTAATAAGATTTCAGCCATAGATAGAAGTATCTTGTTGGTACATAACATTAACAAAACAAGTAACAAAAGCCAGCAAATATAATTCCAAAACTTTTACATTTATAACTAGATATAAAAGAGCTTCTAAAAATATTAAAATGATTATACAAAATAATCTCCACTCTGTTGATAGTGGAGAATGCTACTGTACAGACTCCATGCTTAAAGTACCTCCAGGGAGGCTTCATTCCCTGATCCAAGATGGCCACTAAGTCAGTACTGAACATGCACGGCACCATTTTGTTACTGTGTAAGAGTGACACAGAGGGAGATGGACGTCTGACAATTAGCCCCATCAAAGACCTGAGATACTACCCAGTATTACTGCTGATCCAGCACCTGCACCGCTACCCACATCCAATATATAGTAACCAGTTGGTGAGGTGTATCAAACCCCACTACACTCAAGCTATACTCCATCTTAACCAATGTATCAGAGTGAGTACAACACTTATCAAATAAACCATCCATCTGCTTAAGTAACTGGGCTGTTTGATGAGGAATTCCGTTGGTGTGTCCATAACTCTGTCATACCACCATACCTGTACACACAGGTGATTGGCAGCTGAAGATTTTTCTGGCAACTGCACAGTGGGCATTTCTGACTAGTTGCACCAGATCATTAAAAAAAAAAAGTTTCAATATCATTAGATTTAAAGACAAGTTTCTTGTACATCGGAGAAACATTTAAAAAAAACTGCCCAGAAGAAATCGTATATCACTACCTCATTGGAAACACAAAGGGGACATAAATTTTATTTCCATACTAGGAATTGAGATTATTAAAAAGACCACAACTGTTGGTGACAGGTTAACCTAGCTGCGCTTTAAAGAATCATATTGGATTCATAAAATGTGAACCTTAAAACCTGAGGGCCTCAATAAATTAATGGAAGTGGATTTTGATATAAAACATAGATTAACTAAAAAACTAATTCTGTTATGTACCAATTATGGCACAGAACAGGAATAACTATGACTGTGAAGTTATAATGTTTATAAATCAAATTCATCATTCATCATTCACATTTATTAGAAGAATACAAGGCTCAACACAAACCAAGAGGCACACCAGATTCCCCTCAGAGTCCCTATTGGTTGTGGTGGATCCACCTCAGAACTCTTTCTTATGGGATAAAGGCCCTCATTCAGAGCCGTTCGCTATTTGCGTTCGTTCGTTCAAAAACAAGGGGTGGCTATTCAAATGATCCGTTCGCACATTGCAGTCTGTTCACACCTCTAAGTCTGAACGAGCGAGCAAAACATAAGCTCGTTTATTTGTTAAAAACGCCCCCTGGCCGCTCGCACCATACGTCATGTCCGCTATTTATTAGATTAATCGAGTACATCGAACAGGATATGAACTGCTCGCTATTCTTGGGGTTGGTTTTTTCAACCGCTATTTTGCGAGCAGTTCTGAGTTAAAAAAAACCAAGTGACGTGGTCAATGACGCTGCTGTATTAATTATGCACACCCATAAAACGCCCGTTTTGACCTTTAAGCACGCCTGCGTTCTGATCTCCACTCCCCGTTTTCAAGCACCTTCCCCTGTTACCACCCACATATGCCTCATTCTGTCACTCAAAATAGCAGGCACTCGCTATATTGCGTACAAACGATTTTCAGCCGCACTGACTGGTTCGCGCATGCGTACTAAAAACCGTAGGCATGCGCAGATGTGCGAACATCGCTCGGAGCGAGCGTACTGCCGCTAGCGAGTGGCTCTGAATGAGGGCCAAAGATTCACCAAGGCTTTGCAATAGAAAATTCATTTTTTTTCCCCGCTTCTTTTCCTTCCTATACTACAGTCTCTCTAGAACTGTGTGCAACATTGAACTGTAAAAATGTGTGTCAATGTGTGATACAAATTTGCCTAGATTTTCTCTTACATTTTGGACATTTGTTATGAAACATATCAAAACAAATGCACTAATAGGGCATTCTCCTGTTGAAATTACTGTTATTGGTTTTAAAAATAGCATTTATTTATTTAAAAAAAAAAAGTCTTTATTTTAAACTTTTGAAGTTAGGAGAGCGATACTGTGCAGTCTCTGTATTGGTTCCTTTAGGGAGGCTTCAATCCCGACCCAAGATGGCTGCCATTTGTACTTCTGCGCATGTGCAATGCCATCATTTCATGTCACCATTTTAGAATGCCACAGTGGGGCACAGACGTATTCCACTTAGCTCGATGGGAACCTGCATTTACCACTTGATCCACAATGCTGATGCAGCTAGTATCCTGGTGATCTATATACTCTGCTCAAGCTCCACTCCATGCTGAGAGCCTGTTATATGCATTACTGTGAGTATGGCTGCACGTTCAGATGAAAAAACGGCTTCACTGGTTAAGTACTGGGCTGTTCACTGACTTCAGGGGACCCGCTGGTGTGTGCCATTACTCTGTCATACTATCACCAATAGTACACATATTCCAACAGGTTATGGGCCCAGGCACACAAGTACTAGATTCACGGACCCCAAGCATTTAGAATGCCCAGTTGCACACAGATGCCATTAGACACCTGCAAACACAGTGAAGACAGCACAGACAGCTTGGAAAGTTAAGCAGAGCACAGAAGCTGCATAATCATGTCAGAAAAAAGTATGCATAAAGGTGCAGAAAATTACACAATATAAAAAGTTTTCAATGGAAATTAAGTTAAAGCATGAAAGATTGTGGAAAGTTACAGTTGACAGTCCAAGCCCAGATAATATTGAGAAAGCCATGGATACAGTTGGCTCGAGTGTTGAAAAACATGTGTACTCTATGATACATGGGAAATTGTCAGCAAAAGACATGTGGACAGCACTACAGGCAGCACATGAGCATCAGGATCTAATGAGAACAATTAATCTGAGGCATGTATTGTATAATACCAAACTATGTGAATGCACCAGTATGAGTGATTACGTTGACAGAATGAAGTCCATGTCTCAGCAACTAATGTCTGTAGCAGTTCAAGTAGATGACAAGGAGATCACCACAGCAATGCTGCAAAACTTAACCTTTAAATTTTATTTTCTAGTAGTGACGTTGGAATCAAACACAGCCAAGTTAACTACAAAAGTTATTAGAGCAAAGTTGCTACAGTTCCAAGAATGTGTGCCAGTTGAATTGAATGCTGAGAATAATACATTACACACTAGGGGGTTTATTTACTGAAGTGTGGGTGTTTCGAAGTGGCGTTGTTGCCAATAGCAATCAATCAGATTTTACTTATTTATCTAGTATCTTCTAGAAGATAATAGCTAGAGTCTGATTGGTTGCTATGGGTAACAACTCCATTTCTAAAAACCTGCACTTTAGTAAATATACCCCTAAGAGTGTGAAGCTCAGAAAATTCAAATACAAATGTTATAAATGTCATAAAATAGGTCACAAAAAATTTTAATATAAGCATAAGAATGTTAATGGTATGCAGAATAAGAGTCAGCTTTGAGTGTAGCAGTTAGCAGCAGAAAATATTGTTGGTATTTTGATTGAGGTGGTACCAGACATTTTTGCTGCAATGAAGAGTGGTTCACTTCAATAGCTGTGTGTGAGATCCCATAACAATTACATGAATTGGGTATGAAGTGCCAAAATCTACAAAAGTTGGAACAGTCACTGCATGCCTAAAAATAGAGACTAAAAAACAGAAATCCAAAATGTGCTTTATGTACCAGAGATGGGAAAATATCTCATAGCCATCAGTGTTCTAGAGCAAAGAGGTCATAGAGTTCATTTCGCATAAGAAAAGTGCATTGCGCAGAACAGAAAAGGTGCTGTAATAGCAACATGTACCTGGTGCCATCAATTATGCATCCTTGACACACAGCAGTGTTTTGCAATGATGACAACTATGTCACAGTCTATGGAACTCTGGCACAGAAGATTTTGTCACCTTGTATATGACAGCATCCATACATTTCTGAATTGGATGGTTACAAGTATATCCATGATTGATACAGAGAAACCCATAAGTGAAAGCTGTATAAAAGGAAAGCAAAGCATCAGCCATTTCCAAAGTCAGCAAACAGAGCTGGGGCACCACTACAGTTAATGCATACAGATGTGTGTGGTCCAATAGAAGTCAAGTTAATAATTGGTGACAGATATTTCATAATGTTCATCGATGACTTCACAAGAATGACACAATTATACTTCATCTAAGAAAACAAAAGTCTGAAGTAGTGAAGAAAATTGCAGACAATAAGAGACTTGTGGAAAATGAAACCATTCACAGACTAAAGACCTTAAGATATGATAATGGAGGTGAACAGCTAAACAAAGATGTGGAATTCTAACTATAGGATTATGGAATTGAGCATCAATTGACCATTGCGTACACCGCTGTGCAAAATAGTGTAAGTGAGTGAGCAAACTGCACATTAGTGGAGAAAGCCAGATGCATAATGAATGATGTAGACCTAGACAAGCAATTTTGGGTGGAAGCAGTGTACACAGCAGTTTACCTGAAGAGTCCGTGTCCCACAGTTGTCTTAAAAGACAAAACACCAATTGAGACGTGAGCAGGAAGAAAACCAAATGTAAAGCATCTCAGAATTTTGGAAGTACTGCCTATGTACATAATATAACAAAAGAGAGAAGACACAAGCTGGATTCAAAGTCTATGAAGTGTATCATGCTTGGTTATTGCCATGGAAGTAAAAAGGTAAAGATTTTGGAATCCAAGTACCAGAAAGCTTGTCAAGTCAAGAGATGTTATATTTAAAGAAACAGCACAAATTAAAGAAAAGCTGGAATATGAAATGCAGAACAAGTAGGTGTCACTGAATGTGCCAGTAGCTGGACCAGATGCTACCAGTGTTGACAACCAACAACAGAAAAGAACTTATGTGAGATCAAATATTTCAAAACCACCAAAAAGATACAAATATTATGTTCAGTGAACCTCTAAAAATCCAAAAACAAAATTCAAGAGCAGACTGTTGTGAACGGAAGTTCAAAATAGGAAAAAAGACTTCGCATAAATTGAATTTCACAAGTGTGGAAGACATCAACATCCTTGAGAGTAACAACAGTCGTGAGTTCATGAAGAAAGAAACTGTTGATGAGGTCACACATTCAATGAAAGTCTTGCTGATATCCCTACCAAGAAATGTGGACTAGAATCACTTGAAATGTTGATTTTTTCCTGCTTGATTAACCCTCACATTTTTACAGGTTGCTGCAAGAAAGCTAAAACATGGATGAAGGATGTTGAAGTTAGGATAGAGCTACTGTGCAGCCTCCATATTAATTCCTTTAGGGAGGCTTCTGTACATCTCTTCATGCACAGTACCATTTTGTCATGTCACTTTTCACTTAGCTCTGTGAGACCTTGTGTTTACCACTTGACCCACAACACTGATAAGTTTTCGCTCCATGCTGCCAGTCTTTTACATGGATTACTGTGAGTATGGCTGTAAATCCAGATAACTGCTGAATAAACTACTGGGCTGTTTACTGACTTCCGGGGATATGTACCATTACTCTGCCCAGTGGCGCCCCTCCCCATGGTGTCTCCCGGTCTGGGGAGGGATGCTGTATGTGCATCAAATCCGTGCGTCGCTGAAAAGGAGGCGTGACCTCAGGGGTAGGGAGCATGGTAACACGGGTAGTTAGTGTGGCCATGTGGTCCGAACCCCGTGGTCCCGTGCTTCTTACTGGGGGGGGTGCAGGTGTGCAGTACTCGGCTCCTGTCACTGAGGGGCAGTCTGCACCTTGGTGTCACTCCTCGGCCCGCACCCCACTTGTAACACCACTGACTCCCCCCTTGTGACTGCCATATCATCGCCAATAGTTCACACATATTCCAACAGAAGCATTTGTTAGAAAATGCATAAGCAATGTACAAAAAAGAAAAAAACATATCATCATACCATCACACAAAGCGTATGCATCGGAGTGTGATAGCAGACAAAGTAGAAAAGCCATTGCAGTGGCAATAATCATGTACATCCAGTACATCAAACTAAATAAAAAAGTGTGGTGGGCAATTGTACAAAATAAATTACAAGTAAAGGTAGAGTTGTATTATATACAGAGAAAAGATCAGACAGGTGCATGCAGGAAACCCTGAGAGACCAAAAAAGGTAGCGGCATCAGGAGAAGATTATCTGATCATTCTGAAGAAACAACCAAGTTTCAAACCACAGTGTGGAATGAAAACATTTACAAATTTGGGCCTTAATATAAGGAGACAATGTATATGTCAATATAGCTCTCCTATGTATCAAACAACTGCTGCACACACTTTTCCTTTTGGAGAAAACCCTCCACCTATTTCATCCAAAAGAAATAAAATAGTTTTGTACTAAATAAAGATATTATAGGTGTGGAATCATTTATCCACATAGATAACATACTTTTGGCTGCTGCTAATGAAATAACTAAATATTACCCACCAGGGGTGGCTGAGGACAGGGTGCCATACAGTATTTCCTCTGGGATGGTACAATTTTATTGATCTAGGGCCACCTACAACCGCCCTCTGCATGTACATGGCTGGCTGCTTGAGGCAGGCAGAGAGGATGCTCCCAGGCCACTCTGTACTATAACACACAGCCCAGCCCGAATGTGTGAGTGTCAGCCTCTTTCCCTCCTAGACACCTAGGGACTGGGGGGAATGAGGTTGACACACACATTGGGGCTGGGGTACATGGGCTTAGACACCTAGGGGCTGGGGGAAATGAGGCTGACACTTACACATTGGGTAAAGAAAGAGAAAAAATAGCAAACTCTCATAGGCCTATTCAACTTACACATTGGGGCTGGGGCACATGGGCTGAGACTCTCAGCCCATGTGCCCCAGCCCCAATGTGTGAGTGTCAGCCTCATTCCCACCAGCCCCTGTGTTTGTCTCAACCTTGCCCCCCCATCCCCTCCGTGCAGCTGCCGCTGCTACCACTTACTTGCAGATCCTCATTTTGTCTACCTGCTGCTTGTCTCTCTAGGCCGTGGCATCGCTGTGCAGGCTGGCTTCTGTCCTGGAGGTGGGGAGTTGGGCTGGGCTGCCGAGGGGCTGGACAGAGGCGGAGCCATCAGTGGTGACTGACAGGCTCCTCGTAAGGCTTTTTTTTTTTCATTAGCAGCGTTTGCGCATGCGCAACTGAAGTTGTAGAGCTGCTCGATCGGAGCCAAGCTCCAATCGCGGCAGCGGGGGTGGGAAAGTGCTGGGCAGCCGCCGGCCACTGAGGGGACCGGCCCAGCGGGAAACGGCCCGGTGTCCCGGCGGCCCAATCCGCCCCTGGTGAGGTGGACATTGGAGGGTTGGGGAGGTGTTATGAGGTGGTTATTGAAGGTGCTAGGGGGAGTCCTGTGAGGTGATTATTGAAGTGGCCAGTGGGGTGCTGTGAGGTGGACATTGAAGGGGTCTGGTGGAGTATTGTGGGCTGGACATTGAACGGCAAGGGTGGGGTGCTGTGAGGTATGCATTGAAAGGGGAAGTGCTGTGAGGTGGACATTGAAGGAGGGGTTCTTTGAGAGGTAGACATTGAAGGGTAAAGGAGGTGTACTGTTAGGTGGATATTGAAGGGGAAGAGTGTGATGAAGGGGGGAGTGCTGTATGGTATACATTGAAGGGGAAGTGCTGTGAGAAGGACATTGAAAAGACAAGGGGGAGGTGCTGTGAGGTGGAAAGACAAGGGGGAGGTGCTGTGAGGTGGTATTTGAAGGGGCCAGGGGGAGTGTTGTGAAGTGGTTATTGAAGGGGAGAAACGCTGTTAAGGTGGTTATAGCAGGCATGCTGTGGACCTTGAATTGGGGGAGTGCCATAAGGTGGACACTGAAAGGGGGAGTGCTGTGAGGTAGACATTGATGGGGGAAGTGGTGTGAGATAGATATTGAAGGGGCTGGGGAGTGCTGTGCGGCAGATATTGGAGGGGCAGGTGGATAGGTGCTATGAGGTGGTCATTGAAAGAGGGAGTGCTTTGAGGAGGACAGTGATGGGGCAAGGGTGTTGCTGTGAGATAGATGGCAAAGGGGCTGGGTGGAGTGTTGTGAGGTGCACAGTGAAGAGGTCGGGTGGAGTGCTGTGAGGTGGACAGTGAAGGGGCTGGGGGGTGCTGTGAGGTGGACAGTGAAGAGGCTGGGGGTGCTGTGAGATGAATAGTAAAGGGGAGGAGAGTGCTCTGAAGTGGACAGTGAAGGGGAGCAGAGCTATGGGGATGCTGTCAATATCCTGACCGCAGGGATTCCTGCACTCAGAATACTGGCACCAGAATCCTGACATTTGTCAGAATCCCGGTGCCGGCATCCCAAAGTTAAGTAGCGGGGTTGGGGGGAGGGTTAGGTTTAGGGTTCAGGGAGGGGGAGGTTAGGGTCAGGCACCAGGGAGGGAGGGTTAGGGTTAGTCTAGGGAAGGGGAGGGTTAGAATACTGACCGACAAGTGTCGGTATTCTAACCCTGTTGGGATTCTGACCGCCGGGATCCCGAGCGCTGGCATTCCCGTACCCATCCCATGCTAGGCACTCAACAGTCAAAGTGCAGTGAGTGCTGTTATGAGGCAGTGAGGGGGGGTCAGTGTGTCCTGTGTGGGGCAGTGAGTTAGCTGTGAAGGGGTGAGTGAGTGCCTTCTTGCTCTTTCCGGGTTCTATACCAAGAAAACTTCTTTTGCCTCAAACTTGTATTGAAACTGGTTTTACTTATAATTATTTTTATATAACTGTTATTTTTACATATTGTAAATTCACTGAAATGTGATTGTTATATTTATGTGTTTTATGATCTATGAATACTGATACTAAAGTGAATATTTGACTCTATATGCAGTAACATACTATTGTTTCTGTTTGGGGATCTGCACATCCTTGTATACTTTCTTTGACAGGCGCAATTGTACCACCCATAGACCCAAGATGAAGTGCCTAATCTGTCACCTTTCTTCCCTTCTGTCACATAAATCATGTGTTTTTCTTTTCCTTCAGAAAACAGCACTGGGGGCAGGGATGGCCTAAGAGAGTAGAGGGCCTGTGGCAGGGCCGGATTAAGGTCTGTGGGGGCCCCTGGGCAACAAATTTGTGGGGGCCCCTATATACCACAGTTTCTTGTCATCCTAGGAACATTTTTTTTTCTTTCTATTCACCTTAATGCCCCCAGTAGTAATGCCCCTCTTGAAATGCCCACTGTAGTAGTACCCCTTATGCAATGTCCCCAGTAGCAATGCCCCTTATGCAGTGCCCCCAGTAATGGTCCCCCCTATGCAGTACCCCTTGTAGTAGCCCCCCCTATGCAGTGCCCCCTGTAGTAATGCCCCCAGTAGTGGTCCCCCATATACAGTGCCCCCAGTAGTGGTCCCCCCTATACAGTGCCCCCAGTAGTGGTCCCCCCTATACAGTGCCCCTTATATTGTTCCCCAGTAGTACCCCCTATGCATTGCCCCAAGTAGTAGTCCCACCTATACAGTGCCCCCAGTAGTTGTCCCCCCAATGCATTGCCCCAAGTAGTAGTCCCTTCTATGCATTGCCCCTAGTAGCGCCCCCCTATACAGTGCCTCATGAAGCGGCACCTCTATAGTGACCCTTGTAGCGGACCCCCCCTATGCAGTGCCACTTATACACACACACACAAACACAAAAAAACACAACTTACCTGAATCCCTGCTCCTGATGCGACCATCGCTGTCCGCTCCGGGTTCTCTTGTACTAAAGAGACTTCATCGGCATGACATCTCTCCCTTCATCACCCGCAGCTGGGGGAGCCAGAAGGCGGAGCTCATGAGTGAGCTCCAGCCAGCTCCCTCAGTTGACAAAGTAGCCAATTAGAGTCTGTCTGACTCTCATTGGCTGCTATAACAAACACACAGCCGCCATTGGCTGACGGGTGTGTGTTTGTCACTGTGTAGTGTGGCCGCGCTCACTGCGGTCTATAAGACACTAGCAGCGGGGACACTAGCGGCAGGTGCAGACAGTGCACCGCTGCTAGTGGGGCCCCCTTCATGTGTGGGGGCCCAGGGACCACCGCCTCTGTCGCCCCCCCTAAAACAATTGCCAAGTTGCCTCTGGCACTGTGCAAGATTCTATTATACATGAACAGGTCTCCGGGAACACCATGCCATTTTCCTGGTGATATCTGTGATGCCAGCACTGGAGAGATAAGAATGGTTTAGGCCCATGTGCACTGCACACCCTGCATCCTGGGCCTTTTTTTTTTTTGCTTGGGTATGGGCCACTGGAGTGACAAATATGGTCCGACTTGTTGTGGTACTGCAGATGCCAAAATTGGTGGGACCCCACAATGATTTTCCCCCTGATTTTCCAGTACCAGACCAGGCTAAAAGGTTCAGGGCTGGTTATTGATTTAGGGGTTTTAACCCTAAGAAGCCTGCACAGATCATACTGATTTGTGCAGGGCTTTTGTGTGGATGGGTTTGCCGTCATATTGAAACCTCTATATGCTGTCAGTCTTGAAATGAATAATCAAAACCAACATCACTTAGAGTTGCAAAAACCACAGTGTCACGCTTGGCACTGGGGGAGTGGAAAGTCTGGGTCCAGGTTGCGGCAGGAAACGAAGGCGAGGGGCCTGGATATAGGTTCTCCTCATCCACAGCTCTCAAGTGTTGACGAGACCTGGGCAATGGTGCGGAGTCTAACCCACAGGATGGTGTTCGCCAGTGACCCCTCCAATCGGGATTTGGGCTTAGCTGCACCCTGTGAGCAGGTCGCGGTCCTTTGACCAGGTACCCGAGCTCAGTGGGAATTGGAGACACAAATAACCGTGGCCCTAATAAGAGATGCCTAAGGTTTAAGGCACTGTGGAGTGATCCACAAACAACGTAAAGAAGTCTGGCAATACTGTAGCACAAAGTTCACTAGTGACACGTTTAACACACAGGCAGATATGGTAATTCACTGTTGTATGAAGTTCACTAGAGGCTCGTTTAGCACACAGGCAGCTGGTAATTAACTGTTGCACCTGGTTCACTAGAGACTTGTTTAGCACACAGGCAGATGGTAATACACTGTTGCATGAAGTTCACTAGAGACACGTTTAGCACACAGGCAGATGGTAATTCACTGTTGCACAAGGTTCACTAGAGACACGTTTTAGCACACAGGCAGATGGTAATTCACTGTTGCACAAGGTTCACTAGAGACACGTTTAGCACACAGGCAGATGGTAATACACTGTTGCAAGAAGTTCACTAGAGACACGTTTAGCACACAGGCAGATGGTAACTCACTGTTGCACAGGGATCACAGTAACGTCTTGGCACACAGGCAGAGATGGAACACACTGTAGAGGAAATAGAACGCCAGGAACCTGGACCGGAACTCAACTAGGGACTAGGAGACAACCGTTGTTCAGGCAGTTTGCAGAAAGGTGGAAGCAGGCTATATACCCCACAGAACCCTTTGATAGGTGCACAGCGATCAGCTGATGCTCACCTATCCCAGGCCAGAAGTACAGTCACATGGGCCGACTGACATGGCGGCGCCCATGCCGGGAACCCCGAGTCCAGACACCGGACCGCCCGCAGTCCCCTACGCACGGGGAGAATGCTCAGCGTCCTCTCAGCCGCCGCGCCAGCTGCCCGACCGCCCGGGAGATCAAAGGAAGCCGGCGAGGAGGTAAGGCCGCGCTGATCCCCGGCAGAGCCCTGACAGTACCCGCCCCTTTCAGGGTGGGCACCGAACACCCCATAGGCTTATTTGGAAATTTCCTATGGAAGTCTCGGACCAACCGTGGAGCATGCACATCGGAAGCCTTGACCCAAGCCCTTTCTTCGGGACCATAGCCCCTCCAATCGATGAGGTATTGAAGAGTATTAAACTTAAGGCGTGAATCCAAGATCTTCTCCACTTCAAACTCAGTACCCTGTAAAGTCTGTACTTGAGGCAATTTGGGAGGAACAATTTGAAATCGATTGAGCACCAGAGGACGTAAAAGAGAAATATGGAATGTATTGCAGATTTTCATTTGTGGAGGAAGTTCCAACTTATACACTACTGGATCGATTATCTTAATGATGCGATAGGGGCCAATAAAGCGTGGAGCAAGTTTCATCGTGGGTACCTTCAAACGAATGTTCTTGGAAGATAACCAAACCCTATCCCCAACTTTTAAAAAGGGAACAGCCAAACGTTTCCTATCGGCAAATCTCTTGTAATTCTTTGAGTATTGTACCAAGGAATGGTGAATCTTATTCCACAGGGTTGAAAATGACTCAATCTCCTTGACTGCTGCCGGAACTTCTACCGCTGGAAGATGTTCAAAGTCAGGGACTCGGGGATGTCTACCGAAGACAGTGAAGAAGGGTGTGGACTTGGATGACGAATGATACTTAAAATTGTGAGAAAATTCTGCCCATGGTAAAAGGTCCACCCAATCATCCTGAGAAGATGATACAAAAAGCCTGATGAAGGTCTCAAGTTCTTGATTAACCCTTTCGGTTTGACCATTCGTCTGAGGGTGGTATGCTGAAGAAAATTTTAATTTAACTCCACATATATTGCACAGGGCTCTCCAAAATTTGGCCACGAATTGGACCCCACGATCAGAGATTATCTCCTTAGGGAGACCGTGTAATCTGAAGATATCCCGGATGAATATTTTAGCCAATTGAGGAGCCGATGGAAGACCAACCAGAGGAACAAAATGTGCCATTTTTGAGAAGCGATCCACGACCACCCATACCGTATTGTGTCCCTTGCATCAAGGTAGCTCGGAAATGAAGTCCATAGAGATATGAGTCCATGGGGCAACTGGAACTGGTAATGGGCGTAATGGACCCATCACCCTCCTGCAAGGTGTCTTATGCTGCGCACATTTAATACAGGACAGGACAAATTCTCTGACATCTCCCTTCATGGTGGGCCACCAGTAGGAATGTAGTAGGAATTGGTAAGTTTTAGTGATTCCTGTATGACCAGCAAATAACGATGCGTGAGCCCATGTCAACAGTTTTTTACGTAAACTGGGGATAACAAAAATTTTCCCGGAGGCGGAGTGGATATCTGTGTAGGAGCAAAAACTATTGGATCAAGAATTGGACGTATCTGCGGATGGTCCTCTTCCTCTACCATAGTCATAAAAGAACGGGAGAGAGCATCCGCTTTTTTGTTTAAAATGTCTGGTCGAAATTGAAGCCTTAGATTGAACTTGGAAAAAAAAAGAGACCATAGGGCCTGCCTGGCATTCAATCTATGAGCAGTTTGTAGATAAGTTAGGTTCTTATGGTCTGTAATGACCGTAACTGGAAATCTAGCTGCTTCCAGAGGATAACGCCATTCCTCTAGTGCCAAGCGTATAGCTAATAGTTCCTGATCTCCAATAATATAATTTTTCTCTGCGGGAGAGAATTTCCGGGAGAAGAATCCGCAGGGGTGGATCTTCCCATCTTCAGCGATCTGAGACAATACGGCCCCAATTCCAACAGAGGATGCGTCCACTTCTACCGTAAATGGTTGATCCAGCTGAGGCTGGCGGAGAATTGGGGCTGTGGAAAATGCAATTTTTAATTTTTTAAAAGCTTGTATTGCTGGATCAGGCCAAGAGGATGGGCTGGCTCCCTTCCTTGTGAGAGAAGTGATAGGAGAGACCAATGTGGAGAAATGTGGAATGAACCTCCTATAATAATTTGCAAAACCCAAGAAACGTTGAGTAGCTTTCAACGAAGTAGGCTGAGGCCAATCGGCAATAGCTTTCAGTTTATCAGGGTCCATTTGAAGAATTTTTCCAGAGATTATATGCCCCAGGAAGGGTACCGAGGTCTGATTAAAGAGGCATTTTGACAACTTTCCAAAGAGACGATGATTTCGGAGACGAGACAACACTTCTAGTACATGCCGATGATGGTCTTGTAAGTTTGTAGAAAAAATTAAAATATCATCGAGATAAACTACCACAAATTTATAGAGAATGTCCCGAAAAATCTCGTTGACGTAGCCTTGAAATACAGCTGGCGCGTTACAGAGTCCAAAAGGCATTACCAGATACTCGAAGTGTCCATCCCTAGTATTAAAAGCGGTTTTCCACTCATCCCCTGCCTTTATTCGAATTAAATTGTAGGCCCCGCGTAAGTCTAGTTTGGTGAAAAACTGAGCTCCTCGGACCTTGTCGAAAAGTTCGGAAATCAAGGGTAGTGGATACCGATTCTTTATCGTAATTTGGTTTAGGCCCCGATAATCTATACAAGGGCGGAGCCCTCCGTCCTTTTTTCCTACGAAGAAGAACCCTGCTCCAGCAGGAGAGGATGACGGCTGGATAAATCCTTTAGCAAGGTTGTCCTTAATGTACTCTGCCATAGCGGTAGTCTCAGGAACAGATAATGGATAAACACGGCCACGAGGAGGGGTCTTCCCCGGAAGGAGGTCAATAGCACAATCCCATGGTCGATGCGGAGGGAGTTTATCTGCCGCTTGCTTGCAGAATACATCAGCGAAATCCTGATAGGGTTCTGGTAAATTGGACTGAGAGGGACCCACAGAGATAGAGGGTGGAGAGAACATCTCGGATGGACAGGTAACTGTGGTTAACTTACACAAAGGAACCACCTTGGTCAAACACTTCTGTAAACAACTTGATCCCCAGGACAAAATTTGCATCTTATTCCAATTGAACACAGGGTTGTGCTTTTTTAACCAGGGTAGCCCCAACACCAGCTCATAGGGAGATTTAGGTAACACAAATAATTCCAGCCATTCCTGATGAAGACATCCAATCTTGATGGATACTGGATGGGAGAGAGAAGAAAGAGATTCTCCTAGCACTGTTTTACCATCTAAGCCGGAGAGTACTAGTTTATTGGGTAATGGAACGACAGGAATACCTAGAGTCCGAACGAGAGTATCTGAAATGAAATTGCCTGCCGCTCCGGAATCAATTAGAGCTTTAACCCTCTTTGTCCTGGACCCATGGGAAAGCGACACTGGTAGAAGACTGTCTGTTATTTGGGATGACTTGGACATAACCCCTAACTGAATGCTCCCTACTTCAGTCAGGTCTCGCATTTCCCGCAAGCAGAGGACAATTCTTCAAAATGTGGTCGGGAGCAGCACAATAAATACATAATTTATTTTGGAAACGCCTGTTGCGTTCTACAGCTGTAAGCTTGGACTTATTGACCTGCATGGGTTCTTCTTCACTACTAGGAGAGAGAGAAGACTGGTTCACAGGAGGAGTACGGACCTGAAAGCGTTCCCCCCTGCCTCTACTAGCCCAGCATTCCCGATGGCGAAGGTCGATCTTGATGCAGAGGGAGATGACATCAGCAAAGGACTCTGGTAAATCTCTGGAGGCCAACTCGTCCTTCATCCTTTCTGATAGTCCATGGAGGAAGGATGCCTTGAGAGCTTCCTCGTTCCACTTTAGCTCAGATGCCAGGGTTTGAAACTGAACTACATACTGACCAACAGATCGGGTCCCCTGGCTCACACGAAGCAAATCGGATGAGGCTGAAGCGGAGCGTCCTGGTTCGTCAAAAATCCTTTTAAATGCTGAAACAAATCCTTCATAATTTGACACAATGGGGTCAGCTCATTCCCACAGGGGAGAGACCCAGTCCAGAGCAGCCCCAGTCAACAGGGAAATAACATATGCCACCTTTGCTCGAGAGGTGGGGAAATTCTGGGGGAGACATTCAAATTGGATCTCGCATTGGTTAATAAACCCTCGGCACCGCCTGGGATTACCATCAAATCTTTCCGGGGTTGCCAACTGGAGACGAGATTTAGATCCCGAAGCCCCTTGAGGCAAAACAGGTGGAGGGGGTGCAGCGGCTGCAGCTGGTGGAACCAGGAGAATAGATGCCAATGTAGTTTGGATCGAGACCAGCTGTCTAGAGAGCTCCTGCAGGTACTGGGCCACTTGCTGTTGGGCTGCCTCCTGGTTATCCATCCGAGAGGCCAGGTCCTGAAGGGACCCTGTCCCTTGGGACCCAGCGGCTTCCATTGTGCGGCCTGAACAAACTGTCACGCTTGGCGCTGGGGGAGTGGAAACTCTGGGTCCGGGTTGCGGCAGGAAATGAAGGCGAGGGGCCTGGATATATGTTCTCCTCATCCACAGCTCTCGAGTGTTGATGAGACCTGGGCAATGATGCGGAGTCTAACCCACAGGATGGTGTTCGCCAGTGACCCCTCCAATCGGGATTTGGGCTTAGCTGCACCCTGTGAGCAGGTCGCGGTCCTTTGACCAGGTACCCGAGCTCAGTGGGAATTGGAGACACAAATAACCGTGGCCCTAATAAGAGATGCCTAAGGTTTAAGGCACTGTGGAGTGATCCACAAACAACGTAAAGAAGTCTGGCAATACTGTAGCACAAAGTTCACTAGTGACACGTTTAACACACAGGCAGATATGGTAATTCACTGTTGTATGAAGTTCACTAGAGGCTCGTTTAGCACACAGGCAGCTGGTAATTAACTGTTGCACCTGGTTCACTAGAGACTTGTTTAGCACACAGGCAGATGGTAATACACTGTTGCATGAAGTTCACTAGAGACACGTTTAGCACACAGGCAGATGGTAATTCACTGTTGCACAAGGTTCACTAGAGACACGTTTAGCACACAGGCAGATGGTAATACACTGTTGCAAGAAGTTCACTAGAGACACGTTTAGCACACAGGCAGATGGTAACTCACTGTTGCACAGGGATCACAGTAACGTCTTGGCACACAGGCAGAGATGGAACACACTGTAGAGGAAATAGAATGCCAGGAACCTGGACCGGAACTCAACTAGGGACTAGGAGACAACCGTTGTTCAGGCAGTTTGCAGAAAGGTGGAAGCAGGCTATATACCCCACAGAACCCTTTGATAGGTGCACAGCGATCAGCTGACGCTCACCTATCCCAGGCCAGAAGTACAGTCACATGGGCCGACTGACATGGCGGCGCCCATGCTGGGAACCCCGAGTCCAGACACCGGACCGCCCGCAGTCCCCTACGCACGGGGAGAATGCTCAGCGTCCTCTCAGCCGCCGCGCCAGCTGCCCGACCGCCCGGGAGATCAAAGGAAGCCAGCGAGGAGGTAAGGCCGCGCTGATCCCCGGCAGAGCCCTGACAGTACCCGCCCCTTTCAGGGTGGGCACCGAACACCCCATAGGCTTATTTGGAAATTTCCTATGGAAGTCTCGGACCAACCGTGGAGCATGCACATCGGAAGCCTTGACCCAAGCCCTTTCTTCGGGACCATAGCCCCTCCAATCGATGAGGTATTGAAGAGTATTAAACTTAAGGCGTGAATCCAAGATCTTCTCCACTTCAAACTCAGTACCCTGTAAAGTCTGTACTTGAGGCAATTTGGGAGGAACAATTTGAAATCGATTGAGCACCAGAGGACGTAAAAGAGAAATATGGAATGTATTGCAGATTTTCATTTGTGGAGGAAGTTCCAACTTATACACTACTGGATCGATTATCTTAATGATGCGATAGGGGCCAATAAAGCGTGGAGCAAGTTTCATCGTGGGTACCTTCAAACGAATGTTCTTGGAAGATAACCAAACCCTATCCCCAACTTTTAAAAAGGGAACAGCCAAACGTTTCCTATCGGCAAATCTCTTGTAATTCTTTGA
Source organism: Taudactylus pleione (assembly GCA_031769625.1). NCBI lineage: Eukaryota > Metazoa > Chordata > Amphibia > Anura > Myobatrachidae > Taudactylus > Taudactylus pleione. The sequence goes on along the minus strand of JAUIMM010000303.1, from coordinate 3,396,418 downwards.
GTATTGTACCAAGGAATGGTGAATCTTATTCCACAGGGTTGAAAATGACTCAATCTCCTTGACTGCTGCCGGAACTTCTACCGCTGGAAGATGTTCAAAGTCAGGGACTCGGGGATGTCTACCGAAGACAGTGAAGAAGGGTGTGGACTTGGATGACGAATGATACTTAAAATTGTGAGAAAATTCTGCCCATGGTAAAAGGTCCACCCAATCATCCTGAGAAGATGATACAAAAAGCCTGATGAAGGTCTCAAGTTCTTGATTAACCCTTTCGGTTTGACCATTCATCTGAGGGTGGTATGCTGAAGAAAATTTTAATTTAACTCCACATATATTGCACAGGGCTCTCCAAAATTTGGCCACGAATTGGACCCCACGATCAGAGATTATCTCCTTAGGGAGACCGTGTAATCTGAAGATATCCCGGATGAATATTTTAGCCAATTGAGGAGCCGATGGAAGACCAACCAGAGGAACAAAATGTGCCATTTTTGAGAAGCGATCCACGACCACCCATACCGTATTGTGTCCCTTGCATCGAGGTAGCTCGGAAATGAAGTCTATAGAGATATGAGTCCATGGGGCAACTGGAACTGGTAATGGGCGTAATGGACCCATCACCCTCCTGCGAGGTGTCTTATGCTGCGCACATTTAATACAGGACAGGACAAATTCTCTGACATCTCCCTTCATGGTGGGCCACCAGTAGGAATGTAGTAGGAATTGGTAAGTTTTAGTGATTCCTGTATGACCAGCAAATAACGATGCGTGAGCCCATGTCAACAGTTTTTTACGTAAACTGGGGATAACAAAATTTTTTCCCGGAGGCGGAGTGGATATCTGTGTAGGAGCGAAAACTATTGGATCAAGAATTGGACGTATCTGCGGATGGTCCTCTTCCTCTACCATAGTCATAAAAGAACGGGAGAGAGCATCCGCTTTTTTGTTTAAAATGTCTGGTCGAAATTGAAGCCTTGGATTGAACTTGGAAAAAAAAAGAGACCATAGGGCCTGCCTGGCATTCAATCTATGAGCAGTTTGTAGATAAGTTAGGTTCTTATGGTCTGTAATGACCGTAACTGGAAATCTAGCTGCTTCCAGAGGATAACGCCATTCCTCTAGTGCCAAGCGTATAGCTAATAGTTCCTGATCTCCAATAATATAATTTTTCTCTGCGGGAGAGAATTTCCGGGAGAAGAATCCGCAGGGGTGGATCTTCCCATCTTCAGCGATCTGAGACAATACGGCCCCAATTCCAACAGAGGATGCGTCCACTTCTACCGTAAATGGTTGATCCAGCTGAGGCTGGCGGAGAATTGGGGCTGTGGAAAATGCAATTTTTAATTTTTTAAAAGCTTGTATTGCTGGATCAGGCCAAGAGGATGGGCTGGCTCCCTTCCTTGTGAGAGAAGTGATAGGAGAGACCAATGTGGAGAAATGTGGAATGAACCTCCTATAATAATTTGCAAAACCCAAGAAACGTTGAGTAGCTTTCAACGAAGTAGGCTGAGGCCAATCGGCAATAGCTTTCAGTTTATCAGGGTCCATTTGAAGAATTTTTCCAGAGATTATATGCCCCAGGAAGGGTACCGAGGTCTGATTAAAGAGGCATTTTGACAACTTTCCAAAGAGACGATGATTTCGGAGACGAGACAACACTTCTAGTACATGCCGATGATGGTCTTGTAAGTTTGTAGAAAAAATTATAATATCATCGAGATAAACTACCACAAATTTATAGAGAATGTCACGAAAAATCTCGTTGACGTAGCCTTGAAATACAGCTGGCGCGTTACAGAGTCCAAAAGGCATTACCAGGTACTCGAAGTGTCCATCCCTAGTATTAAAAGCGGTTTTCCACTCATCCCCTGCCTTTATTCGAATTAAATTGTAGGCCCCGCGTAAGTCTAGTTTGGTGAAAAACTGAGCTCCTCGGACCTTGTCGAAAAGTTCGGAAATCAAGGGTAGTGGATACCGATTCTTTATCGTAATTTGGTTTAGGCCCCGATAATCTATACAAGGGCGGAGCCCTCCGTCCTTTTTTCCTACGAAGAAGAACCCTGCTCCAGCAGGAGAGGATGACGGCTGGATAAATCCTTTAGCAAGGTTGTCCTTAATGTACTCTGCCATAGCGGTAGTCTAAGGAACAGATAATGGATAAACACGGCCACGAGGAGGGGTCTTCCCCGGAAGGAGGTCAATAGCACAATCCCATGGTCGATGCGGAGGGAGTTTATCTGCCGCTTGCTTGCAGAATACATCAGCGAAATCCTGATAGGGTTCTGGTAAATTGGACTGAGAGGGACCCACAGAGATAGAGGGTGGAGAGAACATCTCGGATGGACAGGTAACTGTGGTTAACTTACACAAAGGAACCACCTTGGTCAAACACTTCTGTAAACAACTTGATCCCCAGGACAAAATTTGCATCTTATTCCAATTGAACACAGGGTTGTGCTTTTTTAACCAGGGTAGCCCCAACACCAGCTCATAGGGAGATTTAGGTAACACAAATAATTCCAGCCATTCCTGATGAAGACATCCAATCTTGATGGATACTGGATGGGAGAGAGAAGAAAGAGATTCTCCTAGCACTGTTTTACCATCTAAGCCGGAGAGTACTAGTTTATTGGGTAATGGAACGACAGGAATACCTAGAGTCCGAACGAGAGTATCTGAAATGAAATTGCCTGCCGCTCCGGAATCAATTAGAGCTTTAACCCTCTTTGTCCTGGACCCATGGGAAAGCGACACTGGTAGAAGACTGTCTGTTATTTGGGATGACTTGGACATAACCCCTAACTGAATGCTCCCTACTTCAGTCAGGTCTCGCATTTCTCGCAAGCAGAGGACAATTCTTCAAAATGTGGTCGGGAGCAGCACAATAAATACATAATTTATTTTGGAAACGCCTGTTCCGTTCTACAGCTGTAAGCTTGGACTTATTGACCTGCATGGGTTCTTCTTCACTACTAGGAGAGAGAGAAGACTGGTTCACAGGAGGAGTACGGACCTGAAAGCGTTCCCCCCTGCCTCTACTAGCCCAGCATTCCCGATGGCGAAGGTCGATCTTGATGCAGAGGGAGATGACATCAGCAAAGGACTCTGGTAAATCTCTGGAGGCCAACTCGTCCTTCATCCTTTCTGATAGTCCATGGAGGAAGGATGCCTTGAGAGCTTCCTCGTTCCACTTTAGCTCAGATGCCAGGGTTTGAAACTGAACTACATACTGACCAACAGATCGGGTCCCCTGGCTCACACGAAGCAAATCGGACGAGGCTGAAGCGGAGCGGCCTGGTTCGTCAAAAATCCTTTTAAATGCTGAAACAAATCCTTCATAATTTGACACAATGGGGTCAGCTCATTCCCACAGGGGAGAGACCCAGTCCAGAGCAGCCCCAGTCAACAGGGAAATAACATATGCCACCTTTGCTCGAGAGGTGGGGAAATTCTGGGGGAGACATTCAAATTGGATCTCGCATTGGTTAATAAACCCTCGGCACCGCCTGGGATTACCATCAAATCTTTCCGGGGTTGCCAACTGGAGACGAGATTTAGATCCCGAAGCCCCTTGAGGCAAAACAGGTGGAGGGGGTGCAGCGGCTGCAGCTGGTGGAACCAGGAGAATAGATACCAATGTAGTTTGGATCGAGACCAGCTGTCTAGAGAGCTCCTGCAGGTACTGGGCCACTTGCTGTTGGGCTGCCTCCTGGTTATCCATCCGAGAGGCCAGGTCCTGAAGGGACCCTGTACCTTGGGACCCAGCGGCTTCCATTGTGCGGCCTGAACAAACTGTCACGCTTGGCGCTGGGGGAGTGGAAACTCTGGGTCCGGGTTGCGGCAGGAAATGAAGGCGAGGGGCCTGGATATATGTTCTCCTCATCCACAGCTCTCGAGTGTTGATGAGACCTGGGCAATGATGCGGAGTCTAACCCACAGGATGGTGTTCGCCAGTGACCCCTCCAATCGGGATTTGGGCTTAGCTGCACCCTGTGAGCAGGTCGCGGTCCTTTGACCAGGTACCCGAGCTCAGTGGGAATTGGAGACACAAATAACCGTGGCCCTAATAAGAGATGCCTAAGGTTTAAGGCACTGTGGAGTGATCCACAAACAACGTAAAGAAGTCTGGCAATACTGTAGCACAAAGTTCACTAGTGACACGTTTAACACACAGGCAGATATGGTAATTCACTGTTGTATGAAGTTCACTAGAGGCTCGTTTAGCACACAGGCAGCTGGTAATTAACTGTTGCACCTGGTTCACTAGAGACTTGTTTAGCACACAGGCAGATGGTAATACACTGTTGCATGAAGTTCACTAGAGACACGTTTAGCACACAGGCAGATGGTAATTCACTGTTGCACAAGGTTCACTAGAGACACGTTTTAGCACACAGGCAGATGGTAATTCACTGTTGCACAAGGTTCACTAGAGACATGTTTAGCACACAGGCAGATGGTAATACACTGTTGCAAGAAGTTCACTAGAGACACGTTTAGCACACAGGCAGATGGTAACTCACTGTTGCACAGGGATCACAGTAACGTCTTGGCACACAGGCAGAGATGGAACACACTGTAGAGGAAATAGAATGCCAGGAACCTGGACCGGAACTCAACTAGGGACTAGGAGACAACCGTTGTTCAGGCAGTTTGCAGAAAGGTGGAAGCAGGCTATATACCCCACAGAACCCTTTGATAGGTGCACAGCGATCAGCTGACGCTCACCTATCCCAGGCCAGAAGTACAGTCACATGGGCCGACTGACATGGCGGCGCCCATGCCGGGAACCCCGAGTCCAGACACCGGACCGCCCGCAGTCCCCTACGCACGGGGAGAATGCTCAGCGTCCTCTCAGCCGCCGCGCCAGCTGCCCGACCGCCCGGGAGATCAAAGGAAGCCGGCGAGGAGGTAAGGCCGCGCTGATCCCCGGCAGAGCCCTGACAGTACCCGCCCCTTTCAGGGTGGGCACCGAACACCCCATAGGCTTATTTGGAAATTTCCTATGGAAGTCTCGGACCAACCGTGGAGCATGCACATCGGAAGCCTTGACCCAAGCCCTTTCTTCGGGACCATAGCCCCTCCAATCGATGAGGTATTGAAGAGTATTAAACTTAAGGCGTGAATCCAAGATCTTCTCCACTTCAAACTCAGTACCCTGTAAAGTCTGTACTTGAGGCAATTTGGGAGGAACAATTTGAAATCGATTGAGCACCAGAGGACGTAAAAGAGAAATATGGAATGTATTGCAGATTTTCATTTGTGGAGGAAGTTCCAACTTATACACTACTGGATCGATTATCTTAATGATGCGATAGGGGCCAATAAAGCGTGGAGCAAGTTTCATCGTGGGTACCTTCAAACGAATGTTCTTGGAAGATAACCAAACCCTATCCCCAACTTTTAAAAAGGGAACAGCCAAACGTTTCCTATCTGCAAATCTCTTGTAATTCTTTGAGTATTGTACCAAGGAATGGTGAATCTTATTCCACAGGGTTGAAAATGACTCAATCTCCTTGACTGCTGCCGGAACTTCTACCGCTGGAAGATGTTCAAAGTCAGGGACTCGGGGATGTCTACCAAAGACAGTGAAGAAGGGTGTGGACTTGGATGACGAATGATACTTAAAATTGTGAGAAAATTCTGCCCATGGTAAAAGGTCCACCCAATCATCCTGAGAAGATGATACAAAAAGCCTGATGAAGGTCTCAAGTTCTTGATTAACCCTTTCGGTTTGACCATTCGTCTGAGGGTGGTATGCTGAAGAAAATTTTAATTTAACTCCACATATATTGCACAGGGCTCTCCAAAATTTGGCCACGAATTGGACCCCACGATCAGAGATTATCTCCTTAGGGAGACCGTGTAATCTGAAGATATCCCGGATGAATATTTTAGCCAATTGAGGAGCCGATGGAAGACCAACCAGAGGAACAAAATGTGCCATTTTTGAGAAGCGATCCACGACCACCCATACCGTATTGTGTCCCTTGCATCGAGGTAGCTCGGAAATGAAGTCCATAGAGATATGAGTCCATGGGGCAACTGGAACTGGTAATGGGCGTAATGGACCCATCACCCTCCTGCGAGGTGTCTTATGCTGCGCACATTTAATACAGGACAGGACAAATTCTCTGACATCTCCCTTCATGGTGGGCCACCAGTAGGAATGTAGTAGGAATTGGTAAGTTTTAGTGATTCCTGTATGACCAGCAAATAACGATGCGTGAGCCCATGTCAACAGTTTTTTACGTAAACTGGGGATAACAAAAATTTTTCCCGGAGGCGGAGTGGATATCTGTGTAGGAGCGAAAACAATTGGATCGAGAATTGGACGTATCTGCGGATGGTCCTCTTCCTCTACCATAGTCATAGAAGAACGAAATTGAAGCCTTAGATTGAACTTGGAAAAAAAAAGAGACCATAGGGCCTGCCTGGCATTCAATCTATGAGCAGTTTGTAGATAAGTTAGGTTCTTATGGTCTGTAATGACCGTAACTGGAAATCTAGCTGCTTCCAGAGGATAACGCCATTCCTCTAGTGCCAAGCGTATAGCTAATAGTTCCTGATCTCCAATAATATAATTTTTCTCTGCGGGAGAGAATTTCCGGGAGAAGAATCCGCAGGGGTGGATCTTCCCATCTTCAGCGATCTGAGACAATACGGCCCCAATTCCAACAGAGGATGCGTCCACTTCTACCGTAAATGGTTGATCCAGCTGAGGCTGGCGGAGAATTGGGGCTGTGGAAAATGCAATTTTTAATTTTTTAAAAGCTTGTATTGCTGGATCAGGCCAAGAGGATGGGCTGGCTCCCTTCCTTGTGAGAGAAGTGATAGGAGAGACCAATGTGGAGAAATGTGGAATGAACCTCCTATAATAATTTGCAAAACCCAAGAAACGTTGAGTAGCTTTCAACGAAGTAGGCTGAGGCCAATCGGAAATAGCTTTCAGTTTATCAGGGTCCATTTGAAGAATTTTTCCAGAGATTATATGCCCCAGGAAGGGTACCGAGGTCTGATTAAAGAGGCATTTTGACAACTTTCCAAAGAGACGATGATTTCGGAGACGAGACAACACTTCTAGTACATGCCGATGATGGTCTTGTAAGTTTGTAGAAAAAATTAAAATATCATCGAGATAAACTACCACAAATTTATAGAGAATGTCCCGAAAAATCTCGTTGACGTAGCCTTGAAATACAGCTGGCGCGTTACAGAGTCCAAAAGGCATTACCAGGTACTCGAAGTGTCCATCCCTAGTATTAAAAGCGGTTTTCCACTCATCCCCTGACTTTATTCGAATTAAATTGTAGGCCCCGCGTAAGTCTAGTTTGGTGAAAAACTGAGCTCCTCGGACCTTGTCGAAAAGTTTGGAAATCAAGGGTAGTGGATACCGATTCTTTATCGTAATTTGGTTTAGGCCCTGATAATCTATACAAGGGCGGAGCCCTCCGTCCTTTTTTCCTACGAAGAAGAACCCTGCTCCAGCAGGAGAGGATGACGGCTGGATAAATCCTTTAGCAAGGTTGTCCTTAATGTACTCTGCCATAGCGGTAGTCTCAGGAACAGATAATGGATAAACACGGCCAAGAGGAGGGGTCTTCCCCGGAAGGAGGTCAATAGCACAATCCCATGGTCGATGCGGAGGGAGTTTATCTGCCGCTTGCTCGCAGAATACATCAGCGAAATCCTGATAGGGTTCTGGTAAATTGGACTGAGAGGGACCCACAGAGATAGAGGGTGGAGAGAACATCTTGGATGGACAGGTAACTGTGGTTAACTTACACAAAGGAACCACCTTGGTCAAACACTTCTGTAAACAACTTGATCCCCAGGACAAAATTTGCATCTTATTCCAATTGAACACAGGGTTGTGCTTTTTTAACCAGGGTAGCCCCAACACCAGCTCATAGGGAGATTTAGGTAACACAAATAATTCCAGCCACTCCTGATGAAGACATCCAATCTTGATGGATTCTGGATGGGAGAGAGAAGAAAGAGATTCTCCTAGCACTGTTTTACCATCTAAGCCGGAGAGTACTAGTTTATTGGGTAATGGAACGACAGGAATACCTAGAGTCCGAACGAGAGTATCTGAAATGAAATTGCCTGCCGCTCCGGAATCAATTAGAGCTTTAACCCTCTTTGTCCTGGACCCATGGGAAAGCGACACTGGTAGAAGACTGTCTGTTATTTGGGATGACTTGGACATAACCCCTAACTGAATGCTCCCTACTTCAGTCAGGGTCTCGCATTTCCCGCAAGCAGAGGACAATTCTTCAAAATGTGGTCGGGAGCAGCACAATAAATACATAATTTATTTTGGAAACGCCTGTTGCGTTCTACAGCTGTAAGCTTGGACTTATTGACCTGCATGGGTTCTTCTTCACTACTAAGAGAGAGAGAAGACTGGTTCACAGGAGGAGTACGGACCTGAAAGCGTTCCCCCCTGCCTCTACTAGCCCAGCGTTCCCGATGGCGAAGGTCGATCTTGATGCAGAGGGAGATGACATCAGCAAAGGACTCTGGTAAATCTCTGGAGGCCAACTCGTCCTTCATCCTTTCTGATAGTCCATGGAGGAAGGATGCCTTGAGAGCTTCCTCGTTCCACTTTAGCTCAGATGCCAGGGTTTGAAACTGAACTACATACTGACCAACAGATCGGGTCCCCTGGTGCACATGAAGCAAATCGGATGAGGCTGAAGCGGAGCGGCCTGGTTCGTCAAAAATCCTTTTAAATGCTGAAACAAATCCTTCATAATTTGACACAATGGGGTCAGCTCATTCCCACAGGGGAGAGACCCAGTCCAGAGCAGCCCCAGTCAACAGGGAAATAACATATGCCACCTTTGCTCGAGAGGTTTGGAAATTCTGGGGGAGACATTCAAATTGGATCTCGCATTGGTTAATAAACCCTCGGCACCGCCTGGGATTACCATCAAATCTTTCCGGGGTTGCCAACTGGAGACGAGATTTAGATCCCGAAGCCCCTTGAGGCAAAACAGGTGGAGGGGGTGCAGCTGCTGCAGCTGGTGGAACCAGGAGAATAGATGCCAATGTAGTTTGGATTGAGACCAGCTGTCTAGAGAGCTCCTGCAGGTACTGGGCCACTTGCTGTTGGGCTGCCTCCTGGTTATCCATCCGAGAGGCCAGGTCCTGAAGGGACCCTGTACCTTGGGACCCAGCGGCTTCCATTGTGCGGCCTGAACAAACTGTCACGCTTGGCGCTGGGGGAGTGGAAACTCTGGGTCCGGGTTGCGGCAGGAAATGAAGGCGAGGGGCCTGGATATATGTTCTCCTCATCCTCAGCTCTCGAGTGTTGACGAGACCTGGGCAATGATGCGGAGTCTAACCCACAGGATGGTGTTCGCCAGTGACCCCTCCAATCGGGATTTGGGCTTAGCTGCACCCTGTGAGCAGGTCGCGGTCCTTTGACCAGGTACCCGAGCTCAGTGGGAATTGGAGACACAAATAACCGTGGCCCTAATAAGAGATGCCTAAGGTTTAAGGCACTGTGGAGTGATCCACAAACAACGTAAAGAAGTCTGGCAATACTGTAGCACAAAGTTCACTAGTGACATGTTTAACACACAGGCAGATATGGTAATTCACTGTTGTATGAAGTTCACTAGAGGCTCGTTTAGCACACAGGCAGCTGGTAATTAACTGTTGCACCTGGTTCACTAGAGACTTGTTTAGCACACAGGCAGATGGTAATTCACTGTTGCACAAGGTTCACTAGAGACACGTTTAGCACACAGGCAGATGGTAATACACTGTTGCAAGAAGGTCACTAGAGACACGTTTAGCACACAGGCAGATGGTAACTCACTGTTGCACAGGGATCACAGTAACGTCTTGGCACACAGGCAGAGATGGAACACACTGTAGAGGAATTAGAACGCCAGGAACCTGGACCGGAACTCAACTAGGGACTAGGAGACAACCGTTGTTCAGGCAGTTTGCAGAAAGGTGGAAGCAGGCTATATACCCCACAGAACCCTTTGATAGGTGCACAGCGATCAGCTGACGCTCACCTATCCCAGGCCAGAAGTACAGTCACATGGGCAGACTGACATGGCGGCGCCAATGCCGGGAACCCCGAGTCCAGACACCGGACCGCCCGCAGTCCCCTACGCACGGGGAGAATGCTCAGCGTCCTCTCAGCCGCCGCACCAGCTGCCCGACCGCCCGGGAGATCAAAGGAAGCCGGCGAGGAGGTAAGGCCGCGCTGATCCCCGGCAGAGCCCTGACACACAGGCATCAATATCAGGTTTCAATTAAAGCTGAAACCCGATTAATGATAACTCCTCATAATTTGTTAGACAGCAACATACTCATTAGCAGTCGGTCTCCGTCAGTTTTGAAAGCGACCACAAACCAACCTTTAGTAAATTTACCCAAAAGTCTCTTTTAGGAATAGTGCTTCCTTAGCTGTTGCCTTGTGCCATATGTTCCGCCTAAGGGCCATATTCAATAAGGAGTGAAAAGCCGTTTTCGGCGAAAAAGTTTCACTGTGACATCATTTCGCCAGGCGAAAACTTATCCCCGTATTCAATTCCAAAGAGTTTTCACTGGTGTGGAAAGTCAATGCATTGGAATAGGCGAAAAAGATTCGCCTATGAAAGCAGGTGGAAAAAAAGTACAGAATTCGGGATTTTACGGTGCAAACTTTCGGGAACCACCCTGCACCCTTGGGACAGCCCCTCAAAGGTAAACTGTGTCAAAAAAAGTGTAAAAACACTTAAGAACACCCCAAAACAGGACTTTCAATTTGGTGGCGAAAAAAAAAACAAAGTTGAAGGACAATCTTAAAAACTAGCTAAATAGACTCCAGGGGGGTCCCCAAGTGTGCCCCATGTGTTTTAAGATTGCAGGTGCTTGCGGAAGGTGGATTTTTTATATTTTTTAAACTTCACATTAGCAACTTGAAAATATGCTAACACCCATTTTCATGTACCCCAATTTGCTGGGACTAGTTCATTTGCTGAAAAAATATTGCTTAATGCCATTCTTCACCACTAATGCAAAGACGCTAAAAGCAAGCTTTTGGAGAAATAAAAAAAAACAGAATTTATTAGGGGTGCTATAACACCTCTATAATGATCCTTATGTTAGTGCTGCTTTTTGGGGGGGTACAGAGTGTTTTACCCATTTTTGACAGTACTTTTCGCCAGTTCCGAATTCGCCGGGTGCCGTTTTCTCTGATTTGTAATTGAATACGGGGATAAGCAGGGACGTGGGCGATACTTTTCTGCATGGAAAACCAGCGATGACGGCGAAAAGTCCGGCATGCGAAAAGTATGGGAGTTTTCGCACGTAATTGAATATGCCCCTTAGTGGCGAATAGGGCTACAGTAGGTTTCTTTCTACTTGTCCAGCTGATGGTTGAGCCTGCTAACACAAATAGATATCCCGTTTAGGAACTACAGTCATCCTCATCTGATTCCCAGATGGCCATTTAAAAGTGGAATTTCCAGATTTGGAAAATTGTAGCTTTAAAAGAAAAACCTTTCATGTATCTGAAGATTAATTAATAACAGCTGTTCAAGGTTGTTTTCCTCGGTTGATAGCAAATTGTCTCACCCAACTCACAGCATGTGTGATGTCTGGATAAGTTGCTACATTGGCATACATTAAACTTCCAAATGCACTTTGATAAGGTACATCACTCATGTCCTCTAACTCTGCTTCACTTGTGGGTGACATGGCTTTGGTTAGTTTAGTGCTCTTGTCGATGAGAGTACACGTTGGTTTTTGCATCTGACATTCTATTCTATTCAAGTATTGCTTCAATGTATGTTTGCTGATCAATAGTGATTTTTCCTATCTCTATGTTTTGTAAATTTCTTAGACCTAACAGGTCCTAGGTCTTTCAGCTTAAATTTCTGTTCTAACAGCTGCTTGCCATTAGTTACATGCTTCTTTTGGCCTGCTAGTAACAGATCATCCACATCCACATATACTACAATGATGAACAGTTTCTACCCTATGTTATTCTGGTAAAGACAATGGGCCTCATTCAGAGGCGGTCGGAGAATGCAAGCGGTCGCTCAGAAACTGGGCGGCCACTTGCATCCTGACCGCCCGCCTCTGTTGCGGTCGTTAGGCTGTGGGTTAACACCCAGCTCTAACGACCGGTCCGGTGATGGTCACGATGGTCAGAGACCATCGCGACCATCGGGGCTTACGACGAGACCCTAGGGTAGGGTCTCCCTTGTCGTAAGCGCCGGAGAGCTTCTGGCTCTGTCTGAGCCGGAAGCTCTCCACTGACATCACTAGTGATGTCAGTGGGGCCGCCCCCAAACGGTAGGCGTTTGGGCTGCCACCCCCCCGGCCCGCCTTCTAAAAGGGGCGAGCTGTCAATCAACATCGATAGCTCGCCCCCTTTGGATCGAGACCCGCTACGACCGGCGCTGTCGGTCGTAGTGGGTCTCACGCATGCGCACAACGGCGCCGGCGCCATTGTGCGCATGCTCTGTGGGGGGCCATCGACCCGGTCCGAGTGCATCGGCGCTAACAACCGGGTCTGAATGACCCCCAATGATCAGTCTCTGACCATACAAAGTCAATTTCAAATAGTGCAGCATGTACCAACAATGACCACTTTGCTTTAAGCCATACATAGCTTTCTTCATTAAACATGCTTCTTCCTCTTGGAACATGTTTTCATAGTAGTGTTTGGGAAGTACCATGTATATCTCTTCTAGCAATTCTCGGTTTAAGAAAGCTAAGTCTAACTGGTACAGCAATAAGTCATACATGACAATTATGGCAGTGACTAAACATAATTTACTGTACCTCGCGAAAGGAGAGATCTCACCGTAATCAGTCACAGACTTCTGTGTATATCCCTTCGAAACGAGAAGGGCTTTATAATGGGCAATGGTTTTGTCTGCATTCAGCTTTTTTCAGAAGATCTATTTATTTTTTACTGTTTTGCAAGGCTTGGCCTGTTGACTATAGCCCATGTACTGTTGACATTGAGAGAAGCCATCTCTTTGTATATTGCTGTATATTCTAATTCTTCCCAGTCGTTGCTTGCAGGGCCGGATTATAGGGAGGGCGAACGGGGCGGTCGTCCTGGGGCCCCCACACACTGCCCAGTCACCGCTGCTACTAGCACCATTTAGCTGTCTCTGGCGCCTGCGCTGCTATTGTCCATCGGCAGCTCAGCTGTTCCCAATCCCTAACAGCAGCCGCCGAGGAGCTTCCTACAGTCAGAGTCTTGCGAGATTTGACGTCATCATCTCACAAGACTCTGACTGTAGGAAGCTCCTCGGTGGCCGCAGTCAGTGACAGACAGAGGGAGCCGAGGCTCCAACATAAAGAAGAGTTGAGTTGACTTGACTCAGGTCCTCATGGTTCCCTCTTGGTGCACCTCAGCGGTACAGGTACTGTAGCTCTTAGTGTGTGTGTGTGTGTGTATGTATATGTATACGTGTGATATATATATATATATATATACACACATACAGTATATATGGCTATATATACATTATATATAGCTATATATACAGTGTGTATATACACACACATAATGTGTGTATATATATATATATATATATATATACACACAAACACATGTGTGTGTGTACATACACAGTATATATAGCTATATATAATGTATATATAGCCATATATACTGTATTTGTGTGTATATATATATATATATATATATATAATATTTATTACATTTGCTTTAAAATTTAAAGTTACTGGAATATCAAGGTCTTATATATATATATATAGTGTGTACTTATATATATAATGTGTATAGTGTGCATATATATATATATATATATATATATATACACACACACAGTATATGTATATATACACACTAACACCTATATATGAGTGTGTGTATAGTTATATATACAGATATACTGTGTGTGTATGTGTATATATATATATATATATATATATATATGTTACATAGAGGCCCCCACAAGTTTGTTGCCCAGGGGCCCCCACAGACCTTAATCCTGCCCTGGTTGCTTGACTTTGCTTCCTGGATATTTTGAGGTCCACAGAATGTGATGTTAGCAAATCTTTATAATATCTCTTGGGTGGTTTTCCATTGTTGTTTCTCTCAGAACTTCTACTTTGTGAGTGTGGATATCTGTATTGTCAGCTTATTATTTAGATACACTTTCTACTATAGGCATATGCAAGGTAACAAACTTCTTCTGTAGTTCCTGTTTAAGCCTTATTTTAGGTGGTGCTGTTTCTCGGAATACATCTTCTTTTGACTTTATGAGCTTTTTGTTTGTGGTGTCCCAAAGTCTGTGGGCCTGATTCAGAGCCAAACGCTCTGACCAGAGCGCTCTCTCTGAATCAGGGCCCTCCTCCCTCAACTTGGAGCGTCCATGATGATGGTCGCGATGGTCAAGACCATCGCGACCATCGGGCTTGCGACGAGACCCTGCAGTAGGGTCTCGGTGACCGCAAGCCCTGGAGTGATTTTGGCTCTATCAGAGCCAAAATCACTCCCACTGACATCACTACTGATGTCAGTGGGGCCGGACTCAGACGGTAGGCGTTCCCATGGGAACGCCTCAGTCTGGCAGCCACGCCACCGGCACGCCCACCAAAGGGGGCGTGCTGTCACTCACCATCGACAGCACGCCCCCTTTGGTGCGAGACCCATAACCACGGCTTGGCCGTCGTTATTCGGGTCTCGCGCATGCGCACGACGGAGCTCCCTCCATCGTGCGCATGCGCAATCCGGCACCATCGACCCACTTGTGAGCGTCCTGCGCTCACGAGCGGGTCTGAATCAGGCCCTGTATCCCTTGTTCTCTTGACAATATCAAGACATGATACACTCCACTACTTAGGATCCAGCTTGCATTTTCTGTCTTTAGGTATGTGAACATATGGTTTGCATCCAAATACGCTGAGATTATTGATGCTTGGCTTACTTCCAGACAATGGGCCTGATTCAGACTTAGACATAGAGTGAGATATCTCTCTAAAATGTGAACCTGAACAAATCATATTGCAATGCAAGGGGTGTAAATACATAATTTTTTTTACATGTGGGGTAAATACTATCTGCTTTTGCATGTAGCCCACAAAAACTGCACAGCTTTATTATTACTCTACAATTTAGATATCAGTTTGGATACCTCCCACCCAAATCTAAATCTTCCCCACCTGCAGTGCAGCATGGTTTCACCGAGATTATCAGTTGAGAGAGATATCGCTCTCTGGGCCTGACTCAGACCCGGTCGCAAGCGCTGAGCACTCGCAACCGGGTCGGTGGTGGCCCACAGCGCATGCGCACAAAGGAGCCGGCTCTGTTGTGCGCATGCGCGAGACCCGGCTAGTGACGGGCAATCCGTCGCTCTGGGTCTCGCACCAAAGTGGGCGAGCTGTCGATGTTGAGTGACAGCTCGCCCCCTTTGGTGGGCGGGCCGGTGGGGTGGCTGCCCAAACTGAGGCGTTCCCATGAGAACGCTTTCCGTTTGGGGGTGGCCCCACTGACATCACGATTGAAGTCAGTGGAGAGATTCCGGCTCTGTTAGAGCCGAAATCTCTCTGGGGCTTACAGCCATGAGACCCTATCACAAGGGTCTCGTCACAAGCCCGATGGTCGCGATGGTCTTGACCATTGCGACCATCATCATGGCCACTCGCAATAGCTGTGGGTGGTCACCCACAGCTATGCGAGCGGCCAAGAGGCCGATCCAAAAAAAACAAAAACCTGGCCCTGATTCAGAGCGAGCGCTCTGTCAGAGCGACCGGGTCTGAATCAGGCCCTCTATTCCCAAGTCTGAATCAGGCCCAATGTCTCTAATGGTGTTTTGCCTTGAACTGCAACTGTGGGTGCTCCTTCTGGCTGGTCTGGCTTGGGCCACTAACCAGCTGTTCACTGTGGGAGACCACACACAGCTGACCGTAGCATTCTGACTGATTTCTCTCCCCTGCCACTATACCTGTTTCTCATTTTTCTAGGCTCTCTCATTGCAGAAGTCTGTGAGTGATAGCAGCCTGCAATTCACAATCAGCATAGGCAAACGCAGGGGGGGTTTCCGGCTACCTGGAAACCCCCCTCCCCAGCCCACATTAGAAATAGTAATATAGTAGAATTTTAATAGTGCTGCATGTTCTTCTCAGTATCACAAATGAAATAATTTGCACTACCTGTGGATCTTTTAACATGTATCAACCAGTAATAAATAACCTGTGCACCAACTAGGAGATCTGGAAAACATGCACCGTTAGGGATGCACTTCTATAGAGCCCAATATGTACATATATTGTATGTCCAGGGCAGTGCTAGGTTCTTCTGCTGCTCCCCCAGACTCCCGTTTTTGCTCCAATGCTCTGGAATGGGGCCCACATCTAAAATAATACATTCAGCTCATTACATTAAGCTATACTATTACAATACATGGAGGTATTGTCATCTTTGTTTTATACACATATGTTCTATAATACTGTTGGGCTAAAATCTGATAAGCCCTATGTTGTGTGATAAAACAGATATCTCAACAATGACACACATGTGATGTATTTAAACTAGGGGTGAGCGGGTTCGGATTTCTGAAATCCGAACCCCCCCGAGCCCCCCCGATCCGAGGCCGATCCGAGTCAGGCTCGACTTTTCCCGCCTGACTCGGATCTGAAATCGAGGCAAAACTTCATCATCCCGCCTTCCGGGTCTCGCGGGTTTTGGATCCTATATAAGGTACCCGCGTCGGCGCCATTTTCTCACTCGCCAGTGGACAGTGAAGAGGGAGGGTGGGAGTTAGGGATGGCTGGCCTGTGTAGTGTAGTGTGGTGTAGTGCAGAGTAGTGTTGTGCTGTGCTGTGCTGTGCTGCGCTGTGCTGCTGTTGTCCATAGGGGCTGTGTCCACTACTTCAAAGTCCATAGGGGCTGGCTGTGTTGTGCTGTGCTGCTGTTAATAGGGGCTGTGTCCACTACTTCAAAGTCCATAGGGGCTGGCTGGACTGTGTTGTGCAGTCAGTTCTCCATAGGGGCTGTGTCCACTCCAAAGTCCTGTGCAGTGTCCCAGTCCTAAAGGGGTGCTGTAGTGTTGTCCAGGGGGTGCTCTGTCCATCAGGGGTGCTCCCCCCAAGTGCTAAAAAAATAATATTTTTTCTGTGTTTGTGAATTGTGTGCGCAGTAGCCGCACGTGCATCAACAAAGTAGTGCCAAGCGTGCGCCTGTGTCATAAGTAATGGGCCGGCTGGCTTGACTGTTAAAGGGTGCTTTAACCCCCAAAGTACACTCCAAACTAAAAAAATATATATTTTCTGTGTTTGTAAATTGTGTGCGCAGTAGCCGCACGTGCATCAACAAAGTAGTGCCAAGCGTGCGCCTGTGTCATAAGTAAAGGGCCGGCTGGCTTGACCATTAAAGGGTGCTGTAACCCCCAAAGTACACTCCAAACCAAATAACAAAATATTTTTTTTGTGTTTGTGAATTGTGTGCGCAGTAGCCGCACGTGCATCAACAAAGTAGTGCCAAGCGTGCGCCTGTTTCATAAGTAAAGAGCCGGCTGGCTTGACCGTTAAAGGGTGCTGTAACCCCCAAAGTACACTCCAAACCAAATAACAAAATATTTTTTCTGTGTTTGTGAATTGTGTGCGCAGTAGCCGCACGTGCATCAACAAAGTAGTGCCAAGCGTGCGCCTGTGTCATAAGTAAAGGGCCGGCTGGCTTGACCGTTAAAGGGTGCTGTAACCCCCAAAGTACACTCCAAACCAAATAACAAAATATTTTTTCTGTGTTTGTGAATTGTGTGCGCAGTAGCCGCACGTGCATCAACAAAGTAGTGCCAAGCGTGCGCCTGTGTCATAAGTAAAGGGCCGGCTGGCTTGACCGTTAAAGGGTGCTGTAACCCCCAAAGTACACTCCAAACCAAAAAAATATATATTTTCTGTTTGTGAATTGTGTGCGCAGTAGCCGCACGTGCATCAACAAAGTAGTGCCAAGCGTGCGCCTGTGTCATAAGTAAAGGGCCGGTTGGCTTGACCGTTAAAGGGTGCTGTAAACCGCAAAGTACACTCCAAGCCAAAAAAATATATATTTTCTGTTTGTGAATTGTGTGCGCAGTAGCCGCACGTGCATCAACAAAGTAGTGCCAAGCGTGCGCCTGTGTCATAAGTAAAGGGCCGGCTGGCTTGACCGTTAATGGGTGCTGTAACCCCCAAAGTACACTCCAAACCAAAAAAATATATATTTTCTGTGTTTGTGAATTGTGTGCGCAGTAGCCGCACGTGCATCAACAAAGGAGCAGCGCCAAGCGTGCGCCTGTGTCCCATAAGTAAAGAGCCGGCTGGCTCATTTCTTAAAGGGTGGTGTAACCCACAAAGTGCACTACTCTCCAGCAAAAATCAAAAAATATTTTCTGTGTTTAGCCGCATGTATATATCAAATCGATATAACATAAATGGAGGACCAAACTTTCTCCGATAAAAATAAAATAGAGAAAGATCAAGAACCACTTCCTCCTAGTGCTGAAGCTGCTGCCACTAGTCATGACATAGATGATAACATGCCATCAACGTCGTCTGCCAAGGCCGATGCCCAATGTCATAATAGAGGGCACATACAATCCCAAATGACAAAGTTCAGGAAAATGACCTTGAAAAAAACATTTAAATCAGCTGAAGAGAAACGTAAACTTGCCAATATGCCATTTACGACATGGAGTGGCAAGGAACGGCTAAGGTCAATCCCTAGTATGTTCATGACTAGTGGTTCAGCTTCACATGACGATGGAAGCCCTCCTCCCACTAAAAAAATCAAAAGAGTTAAGCTGGCAAAAGCACAGCGAAGAACTGTGCTTTCTAAGAAGATATCACAAATCCCCAAGGAGAGTCCAAGTGTGGTGGTGGTTGCGATGCCTGACCTTCCCAGCACTGGACGGGAAGAGGTGGCTCTTTCCACCATTTGCACGCTCCCTGCAAGTGCTGAAAGGAGCACCCACAGTCCACTTGCTGATATGCAAATTGAAGATGTCACTGTTGAAGTACAACAGGATGAGGATACTGGTGTAGCTGGCGCTGAGGAGGAAGTTGGCGAGGAGGATTCTGATGGTGATGTGGTTTGTTTAAATCAGGCTCCAGGGGAGACAGTTGTTGTCCATGGGATGAAAAAGCCCATCACGGTCATGCCTGGGCAGAACATTCCACCTCTTTGGTCTGGCAATATTTCTATCCAAATCCGGACAACAACTGTCTTGCCATATGTACCATATGTAAAGGTGAAATAAGTAGGGGTAGGGACATCAACCACCTAGGAACATCCTCCCTTATACGGCACCTGCAGCGCGTTCATAAAAAGTTATTGTCAAGTTCAGAAACTTTGGCTAAGACCGTAAGCAGTCCAGGGACACCTAAATCCCGTTGTCCTGTTGTATCCAAGCGCCTGCAAACCACACCGTCAACTCCCTCCTCGTCAATTTCCTCCTTAGTCAGGATCGGAAGTAGTCCAGCAGGCCATGTCACTGGCATGACTGACTCTCCTATCCGGGTTTCCTCCGGAGGATCCTGCATTGCTACGCCTACTGCTGCCGCTGCTGCTGTTGCTGCTGCTGGGAGTCGTTCATCATCCCAGAGAGGAAGTAGGAACACCACTACTTTTACTAAACAATTGACCCTCCAACAGTCCTTAGTGAGGAGGATGAAGTACGACAGCAGTAATCCTGAAGCAAAACGTATAACTGAGGCCTTGACTGCTATGTTGGTGTTAGACGTGCGTCCGGTATCCGCCATTAGTGCAGTGGGATTTAGACAATTGATGGAGGTAGTGTGTCCCCGGTTCCAAATCCCGTCTAGATTCCACTTCACTAGGCAGGCGATACCGAGACTGTACAGAAACGTCAGAAAAAGTGTCCTCAGTGTCCTGAAAAATGCCGTTGTACACAATGTCCACTTAACCACGGACATGTGGTCAAGTATAACAGGGCAGACAAAGGACTATATGACTGTGACAGCCCACTGGGTAGATGTATCACCTTACGCAGCAACAGCAGCAGCGTCACCAGTAGCAGCATCTCAGAAACGCCAGCTCGTTCCAAGGCAGGCTACGCTGTGTATCACCAGTTTCAGTAAGAGGCACACCGCCGACAACCTCTTAGAGAAACTGAGGGAAATCATCGCCCAGTGGCTTACCCCACTTAGACTCTCCTGGGGATTTGTGATATCTGACAACGCCACCAATATTGTGCGGGCATTACATCTGGGCAAATTCCAGCACGTCCCATGTTTTGCTCACACAATAAACTTGGTGGTGCAGAATTTTCTGAAAAGCGACAGGGGCGTGCAAGAGACGCTTTGGGTGGCCCGAAAAATTTCTGGCCACTTTCGCCATTCAGCGACTGCGTGCCGAAGACTGGAGCGCCAGCAAACACTCTTGAACCTGCCCCGCCATCACCTGAAGCAAGAGGTTGTGACGCGGTGGATCTCAACCCTCTATATGCTTCAGAGGATGGAGGAGCAGCAAAAGGCCATACAAGCCTATACATCCACCTATGACATAGGCAAAGGAGGGGGTATGCACCTGACTCAAGCGCAGTGGAGAATGATTTCCGTGTTGTGCAAGGTTCTCCAGCCCTTCGAACTTGCCACACGTGAAGTCAGTTCAGACACTGCCAGCTTGAGTCAGGTCATTCCCCTCATCAGGCTTTTGCAGAAGCAGCTGGAGAAAGTGAAGGAGGAGCTAAGACAGAGCGATTCCGCTCGGCATGTGGGACTTGTGGATGAAGCCCTTCATTCGCTTTGCCAGGATTCCAGGGTGGTCAATCTGTTGAAATCAGACCACTACATTTTGGCCACCGTGCTCGATCCTAGGTTTAAAGCCTATGTGGTGTCTCTCTTTCCGGCCGACACAAGCCTGCAGAGGTGCAAAGACCTGCTGGTGAACACACTGTCAGCTGAAGCGGAACGTGACACGTCAACAGCTCCTTCTTCATTTTCTCCCGCAACTGGGGCTGCCAGGAAAAAACTTAGGTATCCTAAGCAACCCGCTGGTGTTGATGCAGGGCAGGCAAGACCAAGTTTGGACATCTGGTCCGGACTGAAGGACCTGGCAACAATTTCTGACATGTCTACTGTCACTGCATATGATACTGTCACCATTGACAGAATGGTGGAGGATTACATCGGTGACAGCATCCAAGTAGGCATGTCAGACAGTCCATACCTGTACTGGCAGGAAAAAGAGGCAATTTGGAGGCCCCTTGTACAAACTGGCTCTATTTTACCTGAGTTGCCCCCCCTCCAGTGTGTACTCCGAAAGAGTGTTTAGTGCAGCCGGGAACCTTGTCAGCGAAAGGCATAGGAGGTTGCTTCCACAGAATGTGGAGAAGATGATGTTCATCAAAATGAATTATCAGCTCTTCCAGGGAGTCCAGCCTCCAGAACGTACAGAGGGACCTGTGGTGGTGGATTCCAGTGGGGACGAGTTAATACTCTGTGAGGATGAGGATGTACACACTGAAGA
Source organism: Taudactylus pleione (assembly GCA_031769625.1). NCBI lineage: Eukaryota > Metazoa > Chordata > Amphibia > Anura > Myobatrachidae > Taudactylus > Taudactylus pleione. The sequence continues at coordinate 3,374,955 of JAUIMM010000303.1, read as the reverse complement.
GGGTGAGGAATCGGTGGATGAGGAGGATGAGGATGACATCTTGCCTCCGTAGAGCCAGTTTGTGCAGGGACAGATTAATTGCCAGCTTGTTTTGTGGGGGCCCAAACGAACCAATCATTTCAGCCACAGTTGTGTGGCAGACCCTGGCGCTGAAATGATTGGTTTGTTAAAGTGTGCATGTCCTGTTTATACAACATAAGGGTGGGTGGGAGGGCCCAAGGACAATTCCATCTTGCACCTCTTTTTTTTCTTTGCATTATGTACAGTTTGGGGCCTAGTTTTTCAAAATGCCATCCTGTCTGCCACTGCAGTATCACGCCTAGATGGGTCACGTGTTTAGGCCGCCCACTCGTGTCGCTTAGCATAGTCATCCAGCTACCTCGGTGCAACCTTTTGGACATAAAAACACTATTGTGAGGTGTGAGGTGTTCAGAATAGACTGGAAATGAGTGGAAATTAAGGTTATTGAGGTTAATAATAGCATAGGAGCAGAAAAACCTACAAATTCTGTGATTTTAGCTGTTTTTATGCTTTTTTTCAAAAAAATACAGATCCAAAACACAAAACCCAGAACCCAAAACACGGAAGGGTGGTTTTGGCAAAACCAATCCAGATCCAAAACACGAAGAAAGATCCAGATCCAAAACCAAAACACGAAAGGTGGCTGGTGCACACCCCTAATTTAAACGTCAATATTTTCTTGCATTTGAATCTGTACAGGTTTTGGATGTACTCACCATCACTGCATTACACTCTGTGTCACATGCTTAAAATTCATTAAGCTTTAGATTATGTGGTTAAACAGAAATTGTAACTATTAATGAAACACATATTTCATTTAAAACTTAATATTTTCTTGCATTGGATTCTGTGCAGGTTTTGTATGTACTCACAATCACTGCTTTACACTATGGGCCTGATTCAGAGCCACTCGCTGCTGGCGAGCGCTCGCTCTGAAAAGGGCGTGTTTTTTTTTTCTCCAGGCCGCTCGCAAAGCTGTGGGTGACCACCCACAGCTTGTGCGAGCGGCCTGGAGTCCATCGTGAGTATCGCGACCATCGGGCTTGCGACGAGACCCTGTGGTAGGGTCTCGGCTCCCGCAAGCCCAAGTGGACTTCCTGCTCTAATAGAGCAGGAAGTCCACTACTGACATCACTAGTGATGTCAGTAGGTCTGCCCTCAAATGGCAGGCGTTCCTTTGGGAACGCCTGCGTTTGCCCAACCACCCCCCTTCCCCGCCTACAAAACAGGGCGAGCTGTTACTCACCATTGACAGCCGCCCCCATCTTGTAGCGAGCCCCGCAGCGACTGAAGCTCTGTTGCTTGTCGGGGCTCGCATACACACGCCGGACGTGGCGCATGCACAGACCATGAACATCGAGCCGCTTGCAAGCGCTGTGTGCTTGTGAGCGGCTCTGAATAAGGCCCTCTGTGTCACTGGCTTAAAATTCATTAACCCTTAGATTATGCGGTAAAACAAATATAAACTATGAAACACATGTAATTATTTTAAAATCAATTCTTTTCTTGCGTTGGATTCTGTGCAGGTTTTATATGTACTCACTGTTACTGCATTATAATCTGTAAAATGTGAAAGCACTGGATTCTGTGCAGATGTTGTATGTACTCACTGTTACTGCACTGTACGTTGTTATGTTGAGCTTTAAGTACATAAGCCTATTGTTGTCTGACATAACAGACCTCTCAATCATGACACACATACAGTGGCGTAACTAAGGTATTTGGAGCCCAGGGCAAATAGAAAAATGGAGCCCCCCACAGTGCCCCCAGTAGTGGCCCCCCCTTATGCAGGCCTCCAATAGTGACCCCCCCTATGCAGTGCCCCTAATACAGTGCCCCCTGTAGTGGTCCTCCCTATTCAGTGCACCCAGTAGTGGCCCCCCTATGCAGTGCCCCAGTAGTGGTCGCCCTTATGCAGGCCCCCAGTAGTGATCCCCCCTATGCAGTGCCCCTTATGCAGTGCCCCCAGTAGCATACCTGCCTACCCTCCCGGTTTTCGCGGGAGGCTCCCGATTTTTCGGGTAACCCCCCGCACCCCCGGAAGGGTAGGCACTTCTCCCGCATTCTGCCCACTTCCTAATGAAGTGGGCAGAATGGGGAGAACTTCCGCGGCAATCGCGGGTCCCTGTGTACAGGGCGGGGCTTAAAGACACGATTCATGAATCGCGTCATTTAGCCCCGCCCCTTATTTAAATATGCGACAATCGCGGCAATTTGTTGCGGAGGGGGCAGGGCTTAATGCCGTGAATCATTTGGCCCCGCCCCCGTCGGGACCCAGCTGCTTCTCCTCCCCGGGTTCTCCCGGGGAGGAGATTTAAAAGGTAGGCAAGCATGCCCTGTAGTGGTCCCCCCTGTGCAGTGCCCCTTGTGCCCCCAGTAGTAAGCTCCTTATATAGTGCCCCCAGTAGTAGTCCCCCCTATGCAGTGCCCTTTATATAGTGCCCCCAGTAGTAGTCCCCCCTATGCGGGTGCCCTTTATACAGTGCCCTCCAGTACTGGAACCCTATGCAGTGCCCCCCAGTAGTTTCCCTTATACAGTGCCCCCAGTAGTGATCCCCCCTATGCAGTGCCCCTTATGCAGTGCCCCCAGTAGTGGTCCCCCCTGTGCAGTGCCCCTTGTGCCCCCAGTAGTAAGCTCCTTATATAGTGCCCCAGTAGTGGTCCCCCCTATGCAGTGCCCCTTATATAGTGCCATCAGTAGTAGCCCCTCCCTATGCAGTGCTCCCCCCTATGTAGTGCCCTTTATATAGTGCCCCCCAGTAGTAGTCCCCCACTATGCAGTGCTCCCAGTAGTGGGATAACATATATCTATCTGAGCACCTGCTATACTATTGCATTCCGAGACGCGAGACCTGCGATCCCTGTGGACACACGCTGGTAGTCGGAGTTGAGGCCAGGATTGATACGCTGCTGGAACATCTTCACCTCTTTGCAAGGTAGCCGCTTTACCCGTCTCTCCAGGCACATCAGCCTCCTCCGACACCTGCACGCTCCTGTATTCACTTGGATGTGGACTTATAATATATATTTGAATTCCACATGATGCTGTCATTCAGGATATGAAGCTCCACGGAGTTCGATACTATTGAGCACAAGACATTATTATTCCTGGTGAGATCATTCATAATACAATATTTGCAGGTGTGGATTTACAAGGAATAACCCACGTTATTGGATGACATTTATATATATATATATATATATATATATATATATATATATATTCTGGATCCACCTCTTCCAACATTCCTTTTTTAACATATTGATTCATTGTATTTAACAAATTCTATATTAATTTAGTTTGTGTGATTGTTTTATTCATACCATTCATTTATATTGACCGGTCAACTAAACAATATTAGTAAAATTTATATATTTTATATACATTGTGTGAATTGTGTTTCATTCATATCGATCTTCTTGTAAATATCTAATAGCGCAGAGATCCTTAGATTTTGTAAATTTTTAGATACACCTGGTATTCGTGTGTGTTTTTATGTGCTACCACAAGCACATTGATTTTTTCTGCTGCTCAATTTAGTGTGATCACTATGATGACCTATAATTCTTTTATACTGGGATAAATATCCCGGGTCTGGCGCCGCCCCCCCTCACTTCCTCCCTCCCTCCCTCCCTCTGCAGCAGCCCAGCACACAGCGGGAGATTGCTTGCCGCTGCTAAGCAGCAGCCACAGCAATCTCCTATGCCTGAAGGGGGGAGCGATCATACTGATCACGCCGCCCACTGGCTTTGCGCCGAGCTGAGGGGCTCACAGCTTCGCGGTGCTGCAAAACACAACTTTTTTTTCAAGGGGGCGTGGCCACACCCTCTGCAATTAGGCCACGCCCCCTTCTTTACCGGGGCCCCGCATGGCTCTCTACGCCCACCAAAGGGGGTGTGCTGTCAGTCACCATCGACAGCACGCCCCCTTTGGTGCGAGACCCGGAGCAACAGCTCCCTCCGTCGTGCGCATGCGCATTGGGGTAACATCAACCTGCTTGCGAGCGTACAGCTTGAGGTTGGGTATGTGCTCTCTCAAGCCCCAGAGTACAATCGATACTATCGAATGTGACTGATGTTATGTTTGATGTTTCTATTTTGTGCTACACAATGCAAGCAGCTAATAATCGTTTGTTGTTGCTAATAACACTGTTAATTGGCTTGTAATTGATTCAGTTGCGTTAGCATTAGCGAATAATAAGAATAAATAAATTTCAGGGGGATGGCTTATTCTATGCGGTTGTTTGTTAATTTTTGGTGTAATTTGCAGACAACACAAGCGGCCGCAACCATCAGAAGAAAATTAACATACAACGACTGACAACGATTGACTCGATCGCTAACTGCTATCACTCGCTAGCTAGAGGAGGTGCTTTGTTCATGTATTGGTGTCACTTTGGTTGCGATCGCCCAGCTGAGTGATTGTTTTTTTTTCTGATTCTCGATCGTTAGGCGTACGACCGAGCGGCCGCTTACGACCGACTCTGAATGAGGTCCTATATCCTATAACTGGCCATATATCAGACCAACTTTCTTCCAACCATTCAAATTGACCAACCGTCCAACTTGTCTGGCCAACTAAAACGGTGCCCCGTAGACCTAACCAACTTTTTTATCAGACCAGCTAACCAGCCAACTTTTTCAGCACACCAGCCAACTTCTGATGTCACAGAAGTAGGCGGACAGGTTCTGCCTACTTCTGCATGATTCTAATACATTTTGGGGCTTTTATTTTATAAAAATTTTTTATGCATGTCTATTATTTTAAATTGTTAAATTGATTTCTTCTAGACAACTGGACTAGGCAAGTATGAAGGATTAAAGTAACGCATGCACAGTGTGCACCGAGGACCCAAACCAGGAAGCAGTGTAATAGTATAAGCTATGATGCTGCTTCCAGATCTTCACCGTGATGGGCTGTTATCAAACCCCATCTCCAGGCAAGAGCAGAATGGTAAATTCAAATGAAAATTAGGGATGTGCGCCGGACCATTTTTGCCGGATTTGGATTTGGTTCTAATTCGTCGTCCGGCTTTGGATTTGGATTTGCCAAACTGCGGTGACTGGCTTTGGCTTTGGATTTGGATTTTTTTACAAGAATTGACAAAAAAAGCTAAAATCACATAAATTGGTCTTTTTTTTCTTCCTAGAGTATTATAAACCTCAATAACATTAATTTCCAGTCAATTTAGAATACCTCAGGTTATAATATTGTTTTCAACATTATTGGCCAAAGGTTGCAGTGAGCTGACTGGTTAGTAAGCGACAAAGCAGCGGCACAATGACACAGACACCACTGTATAAAGCACATCTATGACACATTGCCACACAGCAGTGGCAGAAATGAAAAGTAGTGCACCCACCCAGTGGGGTACGGCCAGCAGAATCACAGTACATGTTTACAAAGTGGGCTTTGGCCCAAGGAGTCACAGTGCACAATCTTATTCACATTACACCACACACAGTGCCCCTGATTCACATTACACCATAAAGTAGTATCTTTTATTTATGTTGCGATGCACAGTAGTGCCCCTTTTACACAATGCCTACAGTAGTGCCCCTTTTACACAATGCCCACAGTAGTGCCCCTTTTACACAATGCCCACAGTAGTGACCCTTTTACACAATGCCCACAGTAGTGACCCTTTTACACAATGCCAACAGTAGTGACCCTTATACACAAAGCCCACAGTAGTAATGCCCCTTATACAATGCCCACAGTAGTAGTGACACTTATACAATGCCCACAGCACATAGTGCCCCTGATTCACATTACACCATAAAGTAGTGTCTCTTATTTATGTTACGACACACAGTAGTGCCCCTTTTACACAATGCCCACAGTAGTGACCCTTTTACACAATGCCCACAGTAGTGACCCTTTTACACAGTGCCCACAGTAGTGACCCTTTTACACAAAGCCCACAGTAGTAATGCCCCTTATACACAAAGCCCACAGTAGTAATGCCCCTTATACAATGCCCACAGTAGTAGTGCCACTTATACAATGCCCACAGCAATAGTGTCCCTTACACAATGCCCCCAGCAGTGGTGTCCCGTACACAATGCCCCCAGCAGTGGTGTCCCTAACACAATGCCCCCAGTAGTGGTGCCCCCTATGCAGTCCCCTTAGTAGTAGGGCCCCCTATGCAGTGCCCCCAGTAGTAGTATGCCCCCCAGTAGTATGCCCCCCAGTAGTATGCCCTCCATTAGCAGCCCCCCCAGTAGTATGCCCTCCATTAGCATGCCCCCTCAGTAGCATGCCCCCCAGTAGTATGCCCCCATAAGCAGGCCCCCAGTAGTATGCCCTCCAGTAGCATGCCCCCAGTAGTATGCCCCCCCAGTAGTATGCCCCCATAAGCAGGCCCCCAGTAGTATGCCCCCCCAGTAGTATGCCCCCCATTAGCAGGCCCCCAGTAGCATGCCCCCCCGGTAGTATGCCCCCATAAGCAGGCCCCCAGTAATATGCCCCCCCCCAGTAGTATGCCCCCCATTAGCAGGCCCCCACAGTAGTATGCCCCCATTAGCAAGCCCCCAGTAGTTTGCCCCCATTAGCAGGCCCCCAGTAGTATGCGCCCCCAGTAGTATGCCCCCGGTAGTATGCCCCCCCAGTAGTATGCCCCCCATTAGCAGGCCCCCAGTAGCATGCCCCCCCAGTAGTATGCCCCCCATTAGCAGGCCCCCAGTAGCATGCCCCCCCGGTAGTATGCCCCCATAAGCAGGCCCCCAGTAATATGCCCCCCCCAGTAGTATGCCCCCCATTAGCAGGCCCCCACAGTAGTATGCCCCCATTAGCAGGCCCCCAGTAGTATGCCCCCATTAGCAGGCCCCCAGTAGTATGCGCCCCCAGTAGTATGCCCCCGGTAGTATGCCCCCCCAGTAGTAGGCCCCCCATTAGCAGGCCCCCCAGTAGTATGCCCCCCAGTAGTATGCCCCCCAGTAGCAGGCCCCCCCCCAATAGTATGCCCCCCATTATCAGGCCCCCCAGTAGTATGCCCCCATAAGCAGGCCCCCAGTAGTATGCCCCCCCAGTAGTAGGCCCCCCCAGTAGTAGGCCCCTCCATTAGCAGGCCCCCATACACACATATAAAAAAAATGCTGCCACGCGACGAGGAGGGAGCCGGAAGATGGAGCTCCTGAGTGAGCTCCAGCCGGCTCCCTCCATGCAGCAACCAATGAGAGTCTGTGTGACTCTCATTGGCTGCTGTAACAAACACACAGCTGCCGCTGGCGGCTGTGTGTTTGTTCTGTGTAGGGCAGACCGCTATCACAGTGTTCTGCCCTACACTCGAGGAGCCCTGATGTCGAATTCTCTAGCGTGAATCCGACATCAGGCGGCCGCCGTTCGGCCCCGAACGGGGATCCGAGTCAGGCGGGGAACAGGTTGTGGGTGGGCCAAGTGATCACAAGGGGTGGATACGGGCATGGGAGACTGATGGTGCTGCTGCAGGTGGTAATTGCGTGTAGGGGACAGGGTTTGGTGTGGGCAGGTGGCACTGAAGGTACTGTTGCTGGTGGGGCATATCTATATAGGAGTATACAGGGCTGGACTGGCCATCTTGCACTTCTGGCAAATGCAGTGCCCCCAACAGAGGTGTAGCTAGGTGCCATGATGCCCAGAGCAAGAGTTTGTTTGGCGCCCCCCTCCCCTGTACTGAATTGGGGGCGTGGCCAAACAATATGGCTCCCCTCCCAGATCTTCTTGGCGTCTGGTCTGCTGGACTGTGCATTCACACAGTTCACACATGAAAAAAGCAACTTAATTCTCTCTTATACAGTGCTGCCGTTTTTTTTTTTTTTTTGTAACAGGAAAGCTTGCCAGCGAGCACCTCAATGATAAATTCTGGATTACATTTTTTAAAAAAGCGGCAATTGCTGGAGCCCATAGATAGAGAATGACAGATAGCTAGATATGAGATAGACAGATAGATAGATATGAGATAGTTAGGAGAACGACAGATAGATATATATGAGATAGATAGATAGATAGATAGATAGATAGATAGATAGATAGATAGATAGATAGATAGATAGTGAGAGAGGAAGGGACAGGGAGGGAGAGAGAGATAGAGGGGGAGCGAGAGGGACGAAGGGTATAAAGAAAGGGAGGAAGCGACAGGGAGGGAGAGAATAGGAGTGAGGGAGACAGAGAGGGAGGAAGGGGGTTAGAGGGAGGAGAGGACAGACAGAGGAGGAGACAGAAGGGGCAGGGAGAGAAAGGTAGGAAGGGACAGAACTGTACCTGTTGCAGCAGCTTTCTGATGGGGCGGGCACTTCCGATATTAGGCCACGCCCCCTACCCATACACCCGCGAATGGTGGTATTATGACAGCAAGGGAGCGGGGCTTCTATAGTCTGTCGGGTCCACCAGTATACTGTATCAGTGAGACAAGTGTGCTATTTACGGCACTGTGGGGGCCCCGGACAACTCCGCCTATAATCCGGCCCCCCTGTCAGTGCGGCTCCTCTCTACAGACTCTCAGTCCCATCTAATCTCAGCCCCGTCTGACGTCACACGCACAAATCGGGAGCGCAGACTCAGAGTGTGGAAGCCTACGCGCCTCAGGCAGGCTGTCACTTACAGCTGCGAGCTGCACGCGTCTGGGTGGTAGGTGCCGCACCAGAGTCAGGCTGCGGTGCGCCCTCTAAATATTTAGGCACCAGGAGTTTCCTCTCCACTGGAGCCGCCCGCCCTACACCCCTGGCCCCCAGTTGTAGTCCTCTCCCCAGTAGTCATCCCCCCTGATGCAGTTCCCCCAGTAGAAGTTCCCCCCAAGTAGTGCCCCTGGTAGTGGTCCACCCCGATGCAGTTCCCCCAGCATTAGGCCCCCCCCCCCTCCTCCAGCAATGCAGACAAACACACATGTAAAAAAAAAAAGAAAAAAACCCCACTTAGCTGAATCCCCACTCTGGCTCCTGCGCCCACCGCCGTCCATATCTCCGTCCTCCCGGCCGGCACTCTCTGCATTATGGGAGAGACGTCATGACATCTCTCCCAGTACCCACTGCGGGAGCTGGAAGATGGAGCTCATGTGTGAGCTCCTGCCCGGCTCCGGCAGTGGGCGATGCAGTCAATGAGAGCCGCCGGCTGTGTAGTGCTGACCGAACTCCATCCGGTTAGCACTACACTGACCACGGTGTCCTGGACCACGGCCGCCGCCGCCGGACTGATGGTGCCCAGGACACACGCCCTGCTGGATCCCCCTTAGTTACGTCACTGCATAGGCTTTGTATGTACTCACTGTTATCCATTATACTCTGTCACGTGAAAGCATTTGACACATCAGCAGGATCGCGGATGTACTTTATTCCAATAATTTTTAACACTTTTACATTGGATTCTGTGCAGGTCATACTGTACATGTATTTATGTACATGAGCATGTCAGGGGTCAATGATTTTCATGTTTGACTATCATACCAAATCTCACATATACAGTTATGATCAGATATGAATACTGTCATCACATCTAGTACAAGGAGGTGCTCCATTGATAATTAATCTTCATTGTATGATGGCTGATTAGGTGTCATTCATGAACGATTCGTCTCTCTTGACACACTATTAGAAACTATATCCTATAGTCGGCCATATATCAGACCAACTTTCCTCCAAAAATTCAACTGACCAACCGTCCGACTTGTCTGGCCAACTAAAACGGTGCCCCATACACCTAACCAACTTTTTTATCAGACCAGCTAACCAGCCAACTTTTTCAGCACACCAGCCAACTTCTGATGTCACAGAAGTAGGCGGACAGGTTCTGCCTACTTCTGCATGATTTCAATACATTTTTGGGGCTTTTATTTGATAGAATTTTTTTTTTTTATGCACGTGTATTTATTATTTTAAATTGCTAAAATGTACCCTTTGGATTACTTCTAGACAACTGGACTAGGCAAGTATGAAGGATTAAAGTAATGCATGCACAGTGTGCACCTAGGACCCTAACGATACTGGATCAGAACCTCTATACACACCTTCCTATACCTTCTAATGTCCTTCCTATAACTTCTAATATCCTGCCTATACCTTCTAAGGATGATGCTAATTTGCGTACGCAGTCATACCATAAATAAAGACTAAAGGCCCCCACACACCAGAACGATATCGTTCCAACCAGCCAACTAGTTGGCTGGTTGGAATGATAATCGTCCTGTGTGTGGGAGCAAACGATAGTCAGCCGTTTGCTCCCACACGCTGAAAAACGGCCAGAAACGGTCGTTCCAACTAGTTGGAGAAAATCAAACATGTTTGATTTTCACCAACTATCGTTCTAGAGTAGGGGGAAAGTTCCCCCCAACTGAACGATAAGTAGGCGGGCACTGGCTGCTAGTGTCCTCCTACTTTTTCACCTGTCAGCGGCTGTGCGTAGGGGAGGATCAGTGGCGCTGCTACACTACCTGCATTGTCAGTGCCGGTTCCCGTATCTCCAGCTCCCAAGGGTCCTTCGTCATCATCGCCGTGTTCGCGTGTGTCTTCAGTTCCGGCGGGTCCTCCATCATCAGTGCAGTGTCCCATGTGTCCAGCTCCCGCGGATCCTCCTCCGTCATCAGCGCTGGCCAGGTCCTGTGTGCTTAACGCCGGCAGCAGCAAGTCCTCTGTCCTCAGCAGCGGGTCCCGTGTTTTCAGCGCCGGACCTGTCAGGAGGAGCAGGAGCCGACTGGAACATGTAGCAGCAGCGGTGGATCCAGGTGGGTAGCACATCTCTCCAGTCTCCCCTGCCAGCCTGTGATCACCCCCCCGCGGGTACAAACTCCCCCTCCCCCCCGCGATCACAGCTGCACCCCCCCCTCCCGTGGGTACAAACTCCCCCTCCCCCCCGCGATTACAGCTGCACCCCCGCGGGTAGAAACTCCCCCTCCCCCCGCGATTACAGCTGCACCCCCCGCGGGTAGAAACTCCCCCTCCCCCCGCGATTACAGCTGCACCCCCCTGCGAGTACAAACTCCCCCTCCCCCCCCGCGATCACAGCTCCACCCCCCTGCGGGTACAAACTCCCCCTCCCCCCGCAATTACAGATGCACCCCCCCGCGGGTACAAACTCCCCCTGGCAATCACAGCTGCACCCCCCCGCGGTTGCCCCCCTTCCGCGGGTGTACCCCTCCTCCCCCGCAATCACAAAGGCTCCCCCCTCCTCTACAGGTGCCGACCACCCTCCCTCCCAGATCCCGATACTCACCTTCTCTATCTCCGGTGCATTGATGAAGCTGGAGTGCTCCAGACCTTCATCGTGTCACTTCTGTGACACCTGCCGGGAATGCTGCCTGACCGACCTCCGATCCCTGGGGTGCTGTTGATGGCCTCCCTCTTCAGGTTGTTGGACGGTCCTGATGCCCATTGGTACCATATTGTGTGTGTCTATAATATTAATAAATATATATATATATGGAATGGGATTGAAATGGCAGCGGCTGAAATCCCGACAGCAGATGCCCGGCGGAGGAGATCCCGACTGGGGTAGGTAAGTATACTAACCCTCCCCTCTCCTCCCCCTGACCCTAACCAACTCTCCCTTAAGGGTGCCTAACCATAACCTCCCCCCAGTGCCTAAAGCTAACCCCCCCTCGCTGCACCCTAAACCTAACCCTCCCGGGGGGTGCCTAGCCCTAACCTCCCCCCTAGTGCCTAACCATAACCCCCCCTTACCCTTGCCTATCCCTGAGATACCATTTGTTTTTTTTGTCCCTAGATCCCTACTTTGGAACGAAGAAGACCCTACTTCGCATAGGAGACGGTGAGTAAGGTTTCTTATCACAGATCCACTATGGACAATCTACTGGACAGTGGATCGATGCTACAGGGATACATAGGTGAGTGTTAGTACATTTGTGTGTACATGTGTGAGTGCATGTATGTGTAATAAACTTTTACTTTGTATGCTGTGTTTGTCCTGCGTTTATTTTAATTTGCAGTGGAACTACAGGTACCAGCGGGCCCGTAATTACCCGTATGCTGGTACTTGTGGTTCTCTAAGTACCAGCATGCAGGGGAGGCTTGCTGGGACCTGCAGTTCCACAGCAAAAGACAATATTAGTTCATCTATTTTTTACACACACTATATACAATCAACCCGGCACCCACCGGCCAGGGGTTCCGGGGATAGCCCCGGGCTATCAGCCTGGGCCTGGCGTGCCCTGGAGAGAGGGACCCCTTTATTGGGGGAGTCCCCAAGGATCCCCGGCCTGGGCTGACTAGCAGTCAGGGTTAATGCTTCGGCTGGGGGGCCCGATGTAAGGGCTCCCCTGGCTGTGGCATTAGCCCCCCGCTAGAAAAAGTCTTGTGCTGGTTCTGGATAATACAGGGGTACCCTACAAATTTTTTCCTCCTGTATTTCCAGAACCAGGACTGGATCAGAGTCCAGTGCTGGTTGCACAAAATACGGGGGACCCCCTACGTCATTTGTCCCCCGTATTTTGGCAACCAGAGCTGGCTCTGACTACCCTGGTGCTGGTTGTGCTTAAGTATGGGGGACCCATGCGTCGTTTGTTCCCTGTATTTTGCACAACCAGTAGGTCACTAAAGCCCGGGGCTGGTTGTTCTTTTGGGGGAAGGGGTCACACTGTTTTGTTTTTTTTTACACAGGATTTTTTTAAACACAGCAGCACAGACAGGTATCACTGTTCCTGTCACTGCATCTGTGTTTATTATTTTACAGACAGATACATGCATCATGGATATCCCTGATCCGTGCAAGCATCTGTCTGCTAACCTGCACAATCTAAAGATCGGCAAATCTTTAGATCATGCACGATAGATCTTGTGACACATCGTGCAGCTTTTGCTGCACATAATGTCCTGGAGTGCCGGGGAGCTGCCGGGGAAAGTTCAAGGGATATCGGACACGATATCGGATCGTGACCACATCGCCTAGTGTGTAGGCACCTTAAGTCCCCCCCGGTGGTTCCTAATCCTAACCCCCCCATTCCCGTTATAAGTGTAGTACTTACCTGGCAGGAGGACTTTCGGTTCGGCGTCGGGATTAATATAGGAGTCGTTATTTCGACGCATCTGTTAAATCCCTTGTCGGGAATCTGCAGCTGGAATTGAGATTGCCGGTCTCATAACTACATCCCTATGGATCATATTTATGTATATATAAATGTGTGTGGCCCATTTAGTAATGATCGCATTTGCAATGCGATCTGGACGCCATATTAGCGTTCATGATCGCATTGCAGGATGCGATCATGCCACCCGGATGTATGAAGTTCCACCTGCAGAGACAGCGGTCACTTTACTCCTGTGCTTGGATCCTGTGCATGTGCGTTCTACAGACCACGCATGCGCTGCGGCCATTGCCAAGGGAGGGTTCCTATGGAATCCTCTCATGGACAGATTTGTGATGTGTAGCATACTTGCCAACTCTCCCTCATTGTCAGACTCCCTGAAATAGCAGCAATCTCCCTGTCTCCCTGAAGAGTCTACCAATCTCGCTCATTGCACCTTACCTCCATTATGACAGTTATATAAAATAAAAAACAGAGATATATACATTCAAATGGTATCCTTAGTATATTGTGCCTGCATTGGTTATAAGACACAATGATCCCTATGGTTACATGCATTTTCTGAGAAGTATCAGTGTATTTTCATCAGCAAATAGATCTTACTAACTGCTTTGGGGCTCATTTACATGTGGATGTAAATCAATTTTTTAATGGCACGCCTCTCAGATATATCAGGACACGCCCACTGTAACACGGACTCATAGGTGCTGCTTTCACAATCTCCCTGAAATTCTTTTTCAAAAGTAGGCAAGTATGATGTGTAGCCCATAAGCTACAGCGGCTTACACCATCTTCAGATGGCTTATGCTGCGTGCATCAAGGTCCAGAATGTTTCGCATTCCAGAACGTAATAAATCTGTCAGCATTGCATCCCCTATAGAAACTATTGGGGTTAGCATTGCCGCCGGAAATGGAGGGATAGCAACAGATAGCGAATATTTGCGTATATATATTTTTATATATATATATATATATAAAAACATGCACACATATATACAGTATATATATATATATACACACACATATATATATATACTAGGGGTGTGCACCGGCCACTTTTCGTGTTTTGTGTTTTGGTTTTGGATCTGGATCTTTCTTCGTGTTTTGGATCTGGATTGGTTTTGCCAAAACCACCCTTCCGTGTTTTGGGTTCTGGGTTTTGTGTTTTGGATCTGTATTTTTTTGAAAAAAAGCATAAAAACAGCTAAAATCACAGAATTTGTAGGTTTTTCTGCTCCTATGCTATTATTAACCTCAATAACCTTAATTTACACTCATTTCCAGTCTATTCTGAATACCTCACACCTCACAATAGTGTTTTTATGTCCAAAAGGTTGCACCGAGGTAGCTGGATGACTATGCTAAGCGACACGAGTGGGCGGCACAAACACGTGACCCATCTAGGCGTGAAACTGCAGTGGCAGACAGGATGGCATTGAAAAACTAGGCCCCAAACTGTACATAATGCAAAGAAAAAAAAGAGGTGCAAGATGGAATTGTCCTTGGGCCCTCCCACCCACCCTTATGTTGTATAAACAGGACATGCACACTTTAACAAACCAATCATTTCAGCGCCAGGGTCTGCCACACAACTGTGGCTGAAATGATTGGTTCGTTTGGGCCCCCACAAAACAAGCTGGCAATTAATCTGTCCCTGCACAAACTGGCTCTACGGAGGCAAGAAGTCGTCCTCATCCTCCTCATCCACAGATTCCTCACCCTCTTCAGTGTTATGTACATCCTCATCCTCACAGAGTATTAATTCGTCCCTGCTGGAACCACAGGTCCCTCTGTACGTTCTGGAGGCTGGTCTCCCTGGAAGAGTTGATCATTCATTTTATGAACATCATCTTCTCCACATTTTGTGGAAGCAACCTCCTACGCCTTTCGCTAACAAGGTTCCCGGCTGCACTAAACACTCTTTCGGAGTACACACTGGAGGGGGGGCAACTCAGGTAAAATAGAGCCAGTTTGTACAGGGACCTCCAAATTGCTTCTTTTTCCTGCCAGTACAGGTACGGACTGTCTGACATGCCTACTTGGATGCTGTCACCGATGTAATCCTTTAACAGACAGACGCACGCTTGTCGCTGCTGCTTTGAGGATTCAAGTGCGGCTACAGCCCACACAATTCACAAAGACAGAAAAAAAAAAGAATATTTTTATTGTTTGTGGAGCACACTTTGAGGGTTACACCACCCTCTAACAGACAGACGCATGCTTGTCGCTGCTGCTTTGAGGATGCAAGTGCGGCTACAGCCCACACAATTCACAAAGACCGAAAAAAAAAGAACAATATTTTAATTGTTTGTGTAGCACACTTTGAGGGTGTCACCACCCTTTAACAGACAGACGCACGCTTGTCGCAGCTGCTTTAAGGATGCAGGTGCGGCTACAGCCCACACAATTCACAAAGACAGAAAAAAGAACAATATTTTAATTGTTTGTGTAGCACACTTTGAGGGTGTCACCACCCTTTAACAGACAGACGCACGCTTGTCGCTGCTGCTTTAAGGATGCAGGTGCGGCTACAGCCCACACATTTCACAAAGACAGAAAAAAAAGAACAATATTTTAATTGTTTGTGTAGCACACTTTGAGGGTGTCACCACCCTTTAACAGACAGACGCACGCTTGTCGCTGCTGCTTTGAGGATGCAGGTGGAATCTAGACGGGATTTGGAACCGAGGACACACTACCTCCATCAATTGTCTAAATCCCACTGCACTAATGTCGGATACCGGACGCACGTCTAACACCAACATAGCAGTCAAGGCCTCAGTTATACGTTTTGCTTCAGGATGACTGCTGTCGTACTTCATCCTCATCGCTAGGGACTGTTGGAGGGTCAATTGTTTAGTAAAAGTAGTGATGTTCCTACTTCCTCTCTGGGATGATGAACAACTCCCAGCAGCAGCAACAGCACTAGTAGGAAGTGGTTCTTGATCTTTCCCTATTTTATTTTTATCAGAGAAAGTTTGGTCCTCCATTTATGTTATATTGATATATATACGTGCGGCTAAAGCGCACACAAACACAGAAAATATTTTTTTATTTTTGCTGGAGAGTAGTGCACTTTGTGGGTTACACCACCCTTTAAGAAATGAGCCAGCCGGCTCTTTACTTATGGGACACAGGCGCACGCTTGGCGCTGCTCCTTTGTTGATGCACGTGCAGCCACAGTGCACACAAGTCACAAACACAGAAAATATATATTTTTTTGGTTTGGAGTGTACTTTGGGGGTTACAGAACCCTTTAACGGTCAAGCCAGCCGGCCCTTTACTTATGACACAGGCGCACGCTTGGCACTACTTTGTTGATGCACGTGCGGCTACTGCGCACACAATTCACAAACACAGAAAATAATTTTTTTTTTGGTTTGGACTGGAGTGTACTTTCGGGGGTTACAGCACCCTTTAACGGTCAAGCCAGCCGGCCCTTTACTTATGACACAGGCGCACACTTGGCACTACTTTGTTGATGCACGTGCGGCTACTGCGCACACAATTCACAAACACAGAAAATAATTTTTTTTCGGTTTGGACTGGAGTGTACTTTGGGGGTTACAGCACCCTTTAACGGTCAAGCCAGCCGGCCCTTTACTTATGACACAGGCGCACGCTTGGCACTACTTTGTTGATGCACGTGCGGCTACTGCGCACACAATTCACAAACACAGAAAATAATTTTTTGGGGGGTTTGGACTGGAGTGTACTTTCGGGGGTTACAGCACCCTTTAACGGTCAAGCCAGCCGGCCCTTTACTTATGACACAGGCGCACGCTTGGCACTACTTTGTTGATGCACGTGCGGCTACTGCGCACACAATTCACAAACACAGAAAATAAATTTTTTTTTGGTTTGGACTGGAGTGTACTTTGGGGGTTACAGCACCCTTTAACGGTCAAGCCAGCTGGCCCTTTACTTATGACACAGGCGCACGCTTGGCACTACTTTGTTGATGCACATGCGGCTACTGCGCACACAATTCACAAACACAGAAAATAATTTTTTTTTTGGTTTGGACTGGAGTGTACTTTGGGGGTTACAGCACCCTTTAACGGTCAAGCCAGCCGGCCCTTTACTTATGACACAGGCGCACGCTTGGCACTACTTTGTTGATGCACGTGCGGCTACTGCGCACACAATTCACAAACACAGAAAATAATTTTTTTCTTGGTTTGGACTGGAGTGTACTTTCGGGGGTTACAGCACCCTTAACGGTCAAGCCAGCCGGCCCTTTACTTATGACACAGGCGCACGCTTGGCACTACTTTGTTGATGCACGTGCGGCTACTGCGCACACAATTCACAAACACAGAAAATAAATTTTTTTTTGGTTTGGACTGGAGTGTACTTTCGGGGGTTACAGCACCCTTAACGGTCAAGCCAGCCGGCCCTTTACTTATGACACAGGCGCACGCTTGGCACTACTTTGTTGATGCACGTGCGGCTACTGCGCACACAATTCACAAACACAGAAAATATATTATATTTTTAGCACTTGGGGGGAGCACCCCTGATGGACAGAGCACCCCCTGGACAACACTACAGCACCTCTTTAGGACTGGGACACTGCACAGGACTTTGGAGTGGACACAGCCCCTATGGAGAACTGACTGCACAACACAGTCCAGCCAGCCCCTATGGACTTTGAAGTAGTGGACACAGCCCCTATTAACAACAGCAGCACAGCACAACACAGCCAGCCCCTATGGACTTTGAAGTAGTGGACAACAGCAGCACTACACTACACTACACTACACTACACAGCCCTAACTCCCACCCTCCCTCTTCACTGTCCACAGCCGAGTGAGAAAATGGCGCCGACGTGGGTACCTTATATAGGATCCAAAACCCGCGAGACTCGGAAGGCGGGAAGATGACGTTTTGCCTCGATTTCAGAATCCGAGTCAGGCGGGAAAAGTCGAGCCTGACTCGGATCGGACTCGGATCGGGGGGGCTCGGGGGGGTTCGGATTTCAGAAATCCGAACCCGCTCACCCTTAATATATACACACACACACACAGTATATATGTATTCATATATAAATATATATGTGTGTTTTCAATATATTTATTCAAAACATGCAGAAGTAGGCAGGCAGTCTCCGCCTACTTCTGTGACATCACAAGTTGGACAGAAGTTGGCTGGTCTGATAAAAAAAGTTGGCAGGTTGGCTGGTTGGATGAAAAGTTGGGTAGATGTGTGGGGAAGCGTTTTAGTTGGACAGACAAGTTGGACGGTTGGTCAGTTGCTTGGTTGGAGGAAAGTTGGTCTGATGTGTGGCCAGCTTAAGACGTGGAATCTGTGGTTCCAAAGCACAAGTGTTATTCAGGTAAAAGTTCAGACAGTTACACGCAATTGATCTAGACGCAATTTAGGCGCAAAAGGAAAATTACACAGACCCAAGTACAGTATACATACGCAGGCGCTTCCGGACCCGGAGATAGGCATCAGCAAGAGACCCCTAGTCATACAGCGTTCAGCACAAAGACTGAGAACCAGCATTCGTGCACACATATTTATACCCCCCAGAATAAACAGGACAATAGGGAAGTTAGTTGCTGATGTCATTGGTTCCCAGGGGAGAAGCATCTGTTACAGCACATTTAACAGGCTGGTTCAAATAGACTCTCGCTGCCTCTAACAGCTGGGGATCTTTCTCTTCACGCCCCCTGCAACATCCTAACAGTTGTTTCTGAAATATACATTTTGTTGCTTGTAGGTTCTGTGATCCATAACTCGAGTTTGCATGATGCGACCTCCCCACCGATAACACTGGAATACTGTAAAAAGAATACGCATCAGTACAAGACCAAACACGACTTGTTTAGCATGTATAATACCTTAGTTATCAAATCTCTTTATTTCTCAGCATTTAAACTAACTGAACCAACTTAAATCATACACTTTAAAGCTTATTGAACCTTATGTGTGAATATGTAATGTGTGGGTATTGAGGGTTTGATATAAGGACGCTAGTTAACTTGGGGCAGATGTGTGCACATAAAGCTAATAAAACAGCGGTTTCATACAAAGTCCTATGCATTCGCTAATATGCGACTAGTTACAGCGCAATTGTGCATATTAATATGTGTATGAGAAATGAAAAATGCAATCGCATGGTGCTAATAGTATCATCGCCACATGTACTAAAATGTGTGTTTATCTAAAATGGCGCTTAGGCGGCCATTCGCAAAATGGCGTCTTGCGATCTCATTTTCAAGATGGCGTCTCGCGGCCAGTTGCAAGATGGCGTCGCCGCTATTAAATTTTAAACTGAACTTGTCTCAGCCAATAATTCAGCTTCGACAAACCAAACCAGGAAGCAGTGTAATAGTACAAGCTATGATCTTCATCGTGATGGGCTGTTATCAAACCCCATCTCCAGGCAAGAGCAGAATGGTAAATTCAAATGAAAATATTAATTAATATTCAAGGGGGTGATCACGGGGGTGTGATAGTGGGGAAGAGGTTGTGGGTGGGCCAAGTGATCAGAAGGGGGGGATATGGGCAGGGGAGACTGATGGTGCTGCAGGTGGTAATTGCTTGTGGGGGACAGGTTTTGGTGTGGGCAGGTGGCACTGAAGGTGCTGTTGCTGGTGGTACTCATGGGGCATATCTATATAGGCATACACAGGGCTGGACTGGCCATCTGGCACTTCTGGCAAATGCCAGAAGGGCCGATGGCCTGATGGGCTGATGCGTTCTGAAACCTGGCCAAGCAGTTCTGCCTCCTGGCGTACTGCTCTGCCAGGATACTGAAAGACGGGGGCGTGCCACGAGGCCAGGCCCCCATGACTCACGGCACACTCCAATTAGCCTTAACCTCACCACCGTATGTTTAGTCCATGCCCCTTTTGCGCAAGTGCATGCACAGGCATTGATGTAAGGGCTAATTAAGAGCCCCAGTCCATCCCTGGGAGTTAATTTTATATACACATTGATACTATACAACAGGGGTCTTCAACCCATGGGCCACGGAGCTGTTCCCCTTGGCCCACCAATGGTGTGCACAGACACCCTAATGTCAGCCCCTTACCAGTGGCACAGTCTAGGTCCATTTCAGTTAGTGTAGTGCGGACAAATAAATTAAAAATAAATAATAATACATAAAAGATATATAAAAAAATATGCATATATATATAAATAATTTACATAATAAAATACACTATAAAATACTATCCATAAAAAAAAAAAGTTACAAAAAGAAATACAAGATTATCACAAAAAAGGATGCTAGATTTTAGATTTTACAATTGTAAATACCGCACCTGCATTGAATCATTAACCCAATAAGGCACTAGTATAAATAATTTTGAAGTGCAAAGTCATACTAATGTTTTTCTCTTGAAGAGGTCCCCAGATATTGAGGGATGAAATGCATTCTGCTGGACCACCTGTGGCCACCTCTAAGCTACATGACAGATAAACTGATCATTATTTATAATATTGTACAAGTCTTAATTGTGTTTTGTATTAAAGTGTGTGTCTGTTTTAATATACCACATGATTGGAGGCTCTTTCTGTTGTATTTCCACTTATATATGAGCATCCACTGAACAATAGGACCAGATGCAGACAACCATTTGAGTGAATACAGTTGGTACAAGGCATATATTGTCTTTGTCTTGCTTGGAGCCTATACCAAGCACAAGTGAAGTAATTTTTATACTATTGGTGTTTTAATTTTTTGTTTGACTGAATCTCACAAACACATTTCTCTGCATGAGAGCACATACACATATATTTATCAGTTTTATAAAAAAGAAGAGACTGATGAATATTAGCGCTCCCCTAAAGACTTGGGGGTAAATTTACTAAAAGTCGATTTGGCATTTTGAGTTATTTGAGGTGCGATTTTCATTCGATTTGGCTTCGATTTTGCTTTTGGGTATTTACTAAAGGTCAAATCGAATGTAAAATTGGAGTTTAAATCGAATTTGGACTCAAATCGCCCTCAAATGGACCACCGGAAAAACATTGGTACTTTTACATAGCCCAACACACAAAACCCTTATTTACTATCATTCGATTTGAAATCGACCTCAAAATCGTACTTCAAATCGAACTTCAAATACCCAATACAATACACCTGCTTCATGCTTTCGATTTAAGCATGAGCAGGCCGGATTGACACAGATACATGCAGACATCAGTGAGGTGCCTGCATGTATCTGGCTGTAAAAAGCAAAGAAAGAAAATTAGAAAAAAATTGACGTGAGGTTCCCCCCCCCCAAGACATAACCAGCCCCGGACTACTGAAACCCAGTTCTGGTTGACTAAATACAGATTACGTAGGGTCTCCCTGTACTTAGTAAAACCAGAACAGGGCTATAGGAAGCAGGGCTGGTTCTGGAATTACAGGGAAAAAAATGCGTAGGGTTCCCCTGTAAGATCCAGGACCAGCCCTGGACCCTTTCTAACGGGGGGCTGATGCCACAGCCAGGGGAGTCCTATCACCGGGCCCCCCAGCCGCAGCATCAGCCCTGACCATTAGTCAGCCCAGGCCAGAGATCCCTGGGGAGTTGGAGACCCCTTCAAAAAAAGGGGTCTCCCTCTCCAGGGCACCCCTAGCCAGGACTGATAGCCCAGGGCTATCCCCGCCACCCCTGGACGAAGGGTGGCGGGTTGATTGTGTAGGTGTTGTGTAAAAATAGATATAAATAAACATTGTCTTTCCAGTAGAACTGCGGGTCCCAGCAAGCCTCCCCTGCATGCTGGTACTTGGAGAGCCCAGGCTAGGGGTGCCATGGAGAGGGAGACCCTCCTTTTGAAGGGGTGTCCAACTCCCCAGGGATCCCTGGCCTGGGCTGACTATCGGACAAGGCTGATGCAGTGGCTTGGGGGCCCAGTGATAGGGCTCCCCTGGCTGTGGCATCAGTCCTCCGTTAGAAAGGGTCCAGGGGCTGGTTCTGGATCTTACAGGGGAATCCTACGCTATTTTTTCCCTGTAAATTCAGGACCAGCCCAGCTCCCCATAGCTCAGTGCTGGTTGTACTAAGTACAGGGAGACCCTACGTAATCTGTATTTAGTCAACCAGAACTGGGTTTCAGTAGTCCGGGGCTGGTACTGATTTAGGGGTTGACCTCACTATTTTTTTTTTTTATTTAACTCTTTACACACTTTTTCCAGGCATATACATGCAGGCATCTCACTGATGTCTGCATGTATCTGTGTGACAACGAACTGTTCATGCTGAAAGAGAAAGTATGAAGCAGTTCGTGTGTCGGGGATTTGCAGTTCGTTTTGAAGGGTGATTTGCTGTTCGATTTGGACATGAACATGTCAAATCGAACTGCAAATCACTCTTTAAAACCGACTCAAATCAATTTTTTTTGCCAAATTGACCTTTAAATTGCATATTTCTGTAAATTTGGCAAAATCCCTGGTTTTGAAACATTCGATTGGAGTCGATTTGAGAAGTGCTAAATCACTCCTCAAATCGACCTGCAAATCGACCAATAGTAAATTTACCCCTTGATGTTAAAGAAAAAGAAAAGCTGCTGCAAAATTGAAGAATGTGCCAATACTTTGACAAGTGTGTACAAAAAAAAGAAGAAATAATCGGCTGCGCATCTCAATAACGGCTAGAAAGTTTAATATAAATTACAGTATATGTAAAAACATGAACAATAAAAAATTTCTTCAAAAAATATAAAGAAAATAGACACAAATAATGTACAATACCATGCATTACAATCAAATGTAAAAATATAAATGTTCGTTGTGATAAATATGAATAAAAATACAGTCAATTTTGTTTTGATATGCGAATATCAATAGAACAAGTTGGATAGGTGTTGTATATTCAAAAAGATAGTTCGGAACAACTGTGCTTATTGGCAGTATAATATGCCCAAACAGCATATCAATTTTATCAGTTTTACACTATGTTTGCTTTAGTTTGTTTTATTATGGTTTAACATCGTGGGAGTACCGTATGAAGACTTCCTAGGAGTATAGGGAAGTACTGGAACCCCCAGAATAAATTGGAATATATTATTCACCACTAAAGGTTGTGAATCAGACTTTTACACTTAATGGTTTTTATAGAATGAGTTCAGGATTATTTTTAAGTATTGATGTGATCTTAATAAGAACAGGAAGTAGCTACTTTATTTTTATATATATATATTTTATGGTCATTCACTGTACATAGCATCACATGTTTTTCATTTACATATGCCCCTTTCTTCAGCATCATTTTAGATATATATTTTTATAATTTTATATATATATTTTTATATGCACTAGATCACTTTATATGCATTTGTCACTGTAATGTATACATCTAAGGTATTATAGGCATGGCAAATCTAATATACCCACATAAGCATTAGTCACTTTACCCTATGGATGTTAACTATAACATAATAGATTTATTGTTCCACATATATTTGAGCCTAAAGGTAGACATACAGCGTTTATATATACCAATTGTATATATTTCTTCTTCAGTGAAGCAATATCGATCTATCAGTATTAATTGGCATTTTTGCCCCAGTTAAAGATGGTGGAACTATTCACTGCATCCATTTGACCATACCTAAGATGGCTGCGGGACCGGGGTAATGCAAATTCCATCCAGCACCTCGAGGAAAAGAATACAATGCCCTCTGCAAGATGGCCACTATACCGGAAGTAAATGCATTTCAAATTGTGGTCCAAAGGGAGGATATGCCCTATTGCCGGATAAAGAATACCTTGAGATAGGAATCAAAGATAAAAGAAACATTCTCCCTGATATAGGGGGCGGAATTGAACCTAAGAGTATCGGGTTAGAAGGAGAAAAGTCCAGCAGCGGTGTTTACATCGTGGCCAGAAGTAGATGGTACGGACTTCCTGTCCAGCATTTCTGGAGCTAAGATACAATACTATTAGTACCCAGCCACAATATAGTCTTTTTTAAAACATTTCTACTATGTATATTTACCACAAATCACATGATACATAGCAAGTTTTAGTCTCCGTTTTTCTATTTTCTGTATTTGACACTTGACCCGGAAGGGCTTTTGATATAGAGTACTTAAGATGAGTCCTGGGGATCACTGTCACTCTGCCTTGAGGAAGGAAGAGGACACTCCCAAAACGCATTGGAAGAGTGTGACAGTATCATCTACTTAGTGTGCCAGAGAGACCCCCTGATAAGAATCCTAAGAAGAGGCCATCCGGAGATGTCCACCTTTATATCTACAAGCCCTTATGAGAGGGACTTCTGGTAGTTCCCCAATTTTTACTTGAGACAAGGGCTATGAGACAGGCTGTCATGATCCACATGGAAGTTCCTTAGGTGAGGACAAAAGCCAGGGGGTTAGAGGCTAGGGAACAATTAGGTAAGTTACAGACTAGGTCTCCCTATTGCGGCAAAACCCAGGTTTGGCTAGACCTGCCCAGAGGCGTGGAGTCTAACCCACTTGGTGGTCTTCACCAGTCGGGATTTGAGTTTCGCTGCACCAAGTGGGCAGGTCGCGGCCCTCTGGACAGGTACCTGGGAGTGGCAGAAAAACCAAAACTATATTAAATGAATTAGTTTATAAACTAATACTTGAACACTGGAGATGAATGGAATACTGGAACACTGAAAATGAGCTGAATTCTGGAAATGAACTAAATACTTGTACACCGGAGATGCACTGAATACTTGAACACTGGAGATGAACTGAATACTGGAACACTGAAAATCTGCTGAATACCTGAATATTGGAAATGAAGTGAGAATGTTAGAGATCCTAGTCGCAGGCTTGCTTGAGAACACAGGAAAATGTACTGGGAATTGCTATAGATCCCGGTGCTGATTTGCACAGAGAAACACAGAGAGATGTGGACACAGGCATGTACTGGGAATAGCTAGAGGTCCAGCTAGTAATTAGCTAACTAGTAATTAGCAGGAAACCTGTTACCTTAGTAACACAGAGAAGCTGTAATAGAGCTGAGCAGCACAATACAAGACACACAGGAAAAGTAACATAAAACACTGGAGTTCTGAGAGAGAACTAAAGTCTCAGACTGAGAATTAGCATGGAAGCTAATACAGGTAACCCTGGAAAACTGTGAATAGGCTGAAGAAACAATGGTGAGTATTACGGTCACTGGAACAGTGAAGTTGAACAGCAGTTTCCTGTTCCTGGAGTCAGACCTAAATACCCCTGGGTAGCTGGTCATTGGATCAGAGGATCAGCTGAGTGACCACAGGGCTACCATTGGGAGAGACTAGTCAGGTGATATGGACCAACATGGCTGCGCCCATGCCCGGCACCCCAGAAACCAGGATGCACGCACGGAAGCCCTAGCAGATCCCGGGGAGAATACTCAGACACCACTCACCACCACTCCCAGCGACTGAATACCTAAGCCCAAGGACGCTGGCGCAGAGGTGAGTAGTGGCTGATCCCAGGCCACATCCTGACACAGGCTCTCTACCCTTTTTAATGTTTTTTGGATCTTTTTATATTAAATGTGTACCATGCTAGGTCCACTATTCTACATATTTGGAACATCCTTATGAAGATTTTATATATGCGGTGTACTATGTGATACACTTGTTTTGTTGTGTAATAAACCTTTTTTATGACATACTACACCATGTTTTGGATTACATTAATGTCTTTCATATAAACCAGATTACCATCGACTGAGACCGACTGATGTATACAGAAAATACACATCATTACAGTTGGGAAGTATTAATTGTTTGAACCCATTTTTTATAGCACCAGCACACTTGAATTGTGAAATCTCTATATATAATCTTTTACACTGAAGGTGCTGTTTTCTTCATTTTTGTATCTACAGTATATATATATATATATATATATATATATATATATATATATATATACACACACTGTATATATATATTGTGATAGGATCACTGGTAAAGTGGTCAGTGGTAGATACATTTGCCCTAGGTTTTTGACCTATGTGTTCTAAAAAAGAACCCTGGAGAAAGTCTGCTTTTAAGCAGATTTGAGTTTCGGCTTTTGGAAAAGCCGGTTTGGGACCTGGGGGTGTGGATGTGAGAAGAGGGTGGGCTACATCCACAACCCACTCCAGGTTTTGGTTTTTGGCCTGTTAGCAGGCTCATTAAGCTCTGCACCTGGAACTGGCTGATATAGGCTGTGTCTAATTGTAAGGGAATGTCTCATACCTGGGAGAGCAAGCACGCTGGCTGGCTCAGAGACACTTGGTGAAACTACCTGTAAAGTCTGTGCATGCGCTTGTGTTGATGGTGGAGGCAGTAGGCCCCACTGTTTCTTTAGAGAGGGAACCTCTTGTTTAGTTAGCGCCCAGATGGGCTAGCGTTTACTTTTATGTTTTGTTTTTCCTTTTACTTGGCACAATAAAGACTGACGCCGACCAGTTAGCACGAGACCCAGACTGGTGTACTATTTTCCGGCTGCTGTGTGTGTGAAGAGGGAGTCCATCTACCCCAGGAGAGGGACCCCTAATCCAGTCCTGTTACTATATATGTATATATATATATATATATTAGGGGTGTGCACCGGCCACTTTTCGTGTTTTGTGTTTTGGTTTTGGATCTGGATCTTTCTTCGTGTTTTGGATCTGGATTGGTTTTGCCAAAACCACCCTTCCGTGTTTTGGGTTCTGGGTTTTGTGTTTTGGATCTGTATTTTTTTTAAAAAAAGCATAAAAACAGCTAAAATCACAGAATTTGTTGGTTTCTCTGCTCCTATGCTATTATTAACCTCAATAACCTTAATTTCCACTCATTTCCAGTCTATTCTGAACACCTCACACCTCACAATAGTGTTTTCATGTCCAAAAGGTTGCACCGAGGTAGCTGGATGACTATGCTAAGCGACACGAGTGGGCGGCACAAACACGTGACCCATCTAGGAGTGACACTGCAGTGGCAGACAGGATGGCAGTTAGAAAAACTAGGCCCCAAACTGTACATAATGCAAAGAAAAAAAAGAAGTGCAAGATGGAATTGTCCTTGGGCCCTCCCACCCACCCTTATGTTGTATAAACAGGACATGCACACTTTAACAAATCAATCATTTCAGCGCCAGGGTCTGCCACACAACTGTGGCTGAAATGATTGGTTCGTTTGGGCCCCCACAAAACAAGCTGGCAATTAATGTGTCCCTGCACAAACTGGCTCTACGGAGGCAAGATGTCATCCTCATCCTCCTCATCCACCGATTCCTCACCCTCTTCAGTGTGTACATCCTCATCCTCACAGAGTATTAATTCGTCCCTGCTGGAACCACAGGTCCCTCTGTACGTTCTGGAGGCTGGTCTCCCTGGAAGAGTTGATAATTCATTTTATGAACATCATCTTCTCCACATTTTGTGGAAGCAACCTCCTACGCCTTTCGCTGACAAGGTTCCCGGCTGCACTAAACACTCTTTCGGAGTACACACTGGAGGGGGGGCAACTCAGGTAAAATAGAGCCAGTTTGTACAGGGACCTCCAAATTGCTTCTTTTTCCTGCCAGTACAGGTACGGACTGTCTGACATGCCTACTTGGATGCTGTCACCGATGTAATCCTTTAACAGACAGACGCACGCTTGTCGCTGCTGCTTTGAGGATTCAAGTGCGGCTACAGCCCACACAATTCACAAAGACAGAAAAAAAAAAAGAATATTTTTATTGTTTGTGGAGCACACTTTGAGGGTTACACCACCCTTTAACAGACAGACGCACGCTTGTCGCTGCTGCTTTGAGGATGCAAGTGCGGCTACAGCCCACACAATTCACAAAGACAGAAAAAAGAAGAAGAATATTTTAATTGTTTGTGTAGAACACTTTGAGGTGTCACCACCCTTTAACAGACAGACGCACGCTTGTCGCTGCTGCTTTAAGGATGCAGGTGCGGCTACAGCCCACACATTTCACAAAGACCGGAAAAAAAAAGAACAATATTTTAATTGTTTGTGTAGAACACTTTGAGGTGTCATCACCCTTTAACAGACAGACGCACGCTTGTCGCTGCTGCTTTAAGGATGCAGGTGCGGCTACAGCCCACACAATTCACATAGACAGAAAAAAAAAGAACAATATTTTAATTGTTTCTGTAGCACACTTTGAGGGTGTCACCACCCTTTAACAGACAGACGCACGCTTGTCGCTGCTGCTTTGAGGATGCAAGTGTGGCTACATCGCACACAAGTCACAAACACATTAAAAAAATAGTTTTTTTATTTTTTGGAACACTTTGAGAGTTACACCACCCTTTAACAGACAGACGCACGCTTGTCGCTGCTGCTTTAAGGATGCAGGTGCGGCTACAGCCCACACATTTCACAAAGACCGAAAAAAAAAGAACAATATTTTAATTGTTTGTGTAGAACACTTTGAGGGTGTCACCACCCTTTAACAGACAGACGCACGCTTGTCGCTGCTGCTTTAAGGATGCAGGTGCGGCTACAGCCCACACATTTCACAAAGACCAAAAAAAAAAGAACAATATTTTAATTGTTTGTGTAGCACACTTTGAGGGTGTCACCACCCTTTAACAGACAGACGCACGCTTGTCGCTGCTGCTTTAAGGATGCAGGTGCGGCTACAGCCCACACAATTCACAAAGACAGAAAAAAGAACAATATTTTAATTGTTTGTGTAGCACACTTTGAGGGTGTCACCACCCTTTAACAGACAGACGCACGCTTGTCGCTGCTGCTTTAAGGATGCAGGTGTGGCTACAGCCCACACATTTCACAAAGACCAAAAAAAAAAGAACAATATTTTAATTGTTTGTGTAGCACACTTTGAGGGTGTCACCACCCTTTAACAGACAGACGCACGCTTGTCGCTGCTGCTTTGAGGATGCAAGTGTGGCTACATCGCACACAAGTCACAAACACATTAAAAAAATAGTTTTTTATTTTTTGGAACACTTTGAGAGTTACACCACCCTTTAACAGACAGACGCACGCTTGTCGCTGCTGCTTTAAGGATGCAGGTGAGGCTACAGCCCACACATTTCACAAAGACCGAAAAAAAAAGAACAATATTTTAATTGTTTGTGTAGAACACTTTGAGGGTGTCACCACCCTTTAACAGACAGACGCACGCTTGTCGCTGCTGCTTTGAGGATGCAGGTGGAATCTAGACGGGATTTGGAACCGAGGACACACTACCTCCATCAATTGTCTAAATCCCACTGCACTAATGTCGGATACCGGACGCACGTCTAACACCAACATAGCAGTCAAGGCCTCAGTTATACGTTTTGCTTCAGGATGACTGCTGTCGTACTTCATCCTCATCGCTAGGGACTGTTGGAGGGTCAATTGTTTAGTAAAAGTAGTGATGTTCCTACTTCCTCTCTGGGATGATGAACAACTCCCAGCAGCAGCAACAGCACTAGGAGGAAGAGGTTCTTGATCTTTCCCTATTTTATTTTTATCGGAGAAAGTTTGGTCCTCCATTTATGTTATATTGATATATATACGTGCGGCTAAAGCGCACACAAACACAGAAAATATTATTTTATTTTTGCTGGAGAGTAGTGCACTTTGTGGGTTACACCACCCTTTAAGAAATGAGCCAGCCGGCTCTTTACTTATGGGACACAGGCGCACGCTTGGCGCTGCTCCTTTGTTGATGCACGTGCAGCCACAGTGCACACAATTCACAAACACAGAAAATTATTTTTTTTTTGGTTTGGACTGGAGTGTACTTTCGGGGGTTACAGCACCCTTAACGGTCAAGCCAGCCGGCCCTTTACTTATGACACAGGCGCACGCTTGGCACTACTTTGTTGATGCACGTGCGGCTACTGCGCACACAATTCACAAACACAGAAAATAATTTTTTTTTAGGTTTGGACTGGAGTGTACTTTCGGGGGTTACAGCACCCTTAACGGTCAAGCCAGCCGGCCCTTTACTTATGACACAGGCGCACGCTTGGCACTACTTTGTTGATGCACGTGTGGCTACTGCGCACACAATTCACAAACACAGAAAATAATTTTTTTTTAGGTTTGGACTGGAGTGTACTTTCGGGGGTTACAGCACCCTTAACGGTCAAGCCAGCCGGCCCTTTACTTATGACACAGGTGCACGCTTGGCACTACTTTGTTGATGCATGTGCGGCTACTGCGCACACAATTCACAAACACAGAAAATAATTTTTTTTTAGGTTTGGACTGGAGTGTACTTTTGGGGGTTACAGCACCCTTAACGGTCAAGCCAGCCGGCCCTTTACTTATGACACAGGCGCACGCTTGGCACTACTTTGTTGATGCACGTGCGGCTACTGCGCACACAATTCACAAACACAGAAAATAATTTTTTTTTTGGTTTGGACTGGAGTGTACTTTCGGGGGTTACAGCACCCTTAACGGTCAAGCCAGCCGGCCCTTTACTTATGACACAGGCGCACGCTTGGCACTACTTTGTTGATGCACGTGCGGCTACTGCGCACACAATTCACAAACACAGAAAATAATTTTTTTTTGGTTTGGACTGGAGTGTACTTTCGGGGGTTACAGCACCCTTTAACGGTCAAGCCAGCCGGCCCTTTACTTATGACACAGGCGCACGCTTGGCACTACTTTGTTGATGCACGTGCGGCTACTGCGCACACAATTCACAAACACAGAAAATATATTATTTTTTTAGCACTTGGGGGGAGCACCCCTGATGGACAGAGCACCCCCTGGACAACACTACAGCACTCCTTTAGGACTGGGACACTGCACAGGACTTTGGAGTGGACACAGCCCCTATGGAGAACTGACTGCACAACACAGTCCAGCCAGCCCCTATGGACTTTGAAGTAGTGGACACAGCCCCTATTAACAACAGCAGCACAGCACAACACAGCCAGCCCCTATGGACTTTGAAGTAGTGGACAACAGCAGCACTACACTACACTACACTACACTACACAGCCCTAACTCCCACCCTCCCTCTTCACTGTCCACAGCCGAGTGATAAAATGTCGCCGACGCGGGTACCTTATATAGGATCCAAAACCCGCGAGACTCGGAAGGCGGGATGATGACGTTTTGCCTCGATTTCAGATCCGAGTCAGGCGGGAAAAGTCGAGCCTGATTCGGATCGGACTCGGATCGGGGGGGCTCGGGGGGGTTCGGATTTCAGAAATCCGAACCCGCTCACCCCTAATATATATATATATATATACACACAGACTTAAGATTGAGCCCGTGTGTGCATTAGGTATTGATGACACCTATATAGCTGGCTCCCTTCAGTGCTGAGTCTGACAGTCTCATCTCAGTACCAGGAGTTGCAGCTTCATAAGAAGGGGCAATCGAGTGGGGTGGGCAATCGCTGAGTGTGAGCAATCACAAGCATGGGGGGCTCTCCTGACACCTGCTGCTCGGTGCAGCCCCAAAGTGCACAGTGCTGGCTGTACTGGCTAAGGGGAGGAGTTTTGCATAGTGCTGGCTGCAGTGAGGGGGGTGGCAAGGGACACTGATAGTGCTGCTGCGGGTGGCAATCGTGGAGGGAGCGCTTTGACCACAGGTGGGGATGGGATTGTGTGCTGGGGACACTTCAAGTGCTGCTGCAAGTGGCAAACGTGGGGGGCCCGGTGATCAGGGGGGTTTGGCCAAAGAGGACTGAAGGTATTGCTGCATGAGTGACTGAGGCAGACACCCCTGGAGAGAGACTGATGTGCAGCAGCAGCAGCACTGATCCATGCTCTCCTCCCTCTCAGCCTCTGCCGCTGACAGGGATCCCATAGGTGAAGAAGTAGGCGGACACTGCCGGCCAATGTCCAAGGTATAGGAGTCAATGTCCTAAATGCCACTACAGTTGGGACAGATAGACTATGCTTAAGAGTTTGAGGCAAGGAAGTTGTCACTGATGGGGAAAATGTATAATTTGTGCCTAACCTAGGAACTAACCTATTTGCCATGAGTGTTCTTGAAAGGAGAGGTTACAGAGTCCAATTTGCAAAGAGTCAACCACTATATATACCCTAGACACTGTGGAGTGCTGTGCAATGCTCGCTGAGGAATCCACCTAATCAATGGAACCAGAGCCGTAGCTAGTCTTTTTGGTGCCCTGTGCCAGAAAGAGCATTGGCGCCCCCTTCATTTTTCAAAGGGACATAATGCACCCAAAAAATAGGAATGGCCTCATGGGGAAGGGCCAGGAAAGAGATAGGGGAGGTCAGGAGATGCTGGGGATGAAATAAGAGGAAGCTACAAGTGAGAATAATAATAAACAGAAATTTGACAGGCCCAAACAGCACCCCCTGACCTGTGGTGCCCTGGCACCAGCCGCACTACCCTAGCTATGGCCCTGAATGGAACTGTGGCACAGGTGGTTGGGGCATCTAGGCTGTGACAATGTACAGAGGCTTCAGAGTGGTATTATGACTGCGATGTCAAAGGGCACACCTGAAGGACCAGCATGTGAGTGCTGTGGGAATGGCAAACAAACACATTCAACCTTTCCTAAGTTTGCATCCAGAGCAGAAGTGCTATTGGATTTAGTGCATACTGACATGTGTGGACCAATGGAGGTTGAATTCATGAGTGGCAGGTATTACTTCATGACACTCATTAACAATGCTACAAGGATGACACATGTTTATTTCCTCTGAAACAAATGCGAAGTAAGAAGTAAGATCAAAGTGTACAAGAATCTTGTTGAAAAGCAAACAGTAAATGGAAGAAAAAAAGTACTCTTTGATGGGGGCACACTTCCCTAAAGAAAAATAATGATACAGTTAAAATAATACAGATATTGTTGAAACCAGACATACAGCTATATAATATATGTGGTTGTTGTGTGCAGGGTTGATATACCCACAATATATAGTCACACTAATCCTGTGTGCTATATAGAAAAAGATACATTGTGAAGCTATGAAAAGTGTGATCCCAGATAAGGCCGAAAAAGTGAGGTGTGAAGGGGGAAATATGAAGAATATATAAGATAATAGTAAAAAAAGAAAGTAACTCAAATCAGATCACCACCTTTCCATAATACAAAACATTTGGGCAAACATTCATCTCTACCCAATTATCACTTTCCTGGAAAATAATTATGATAATTACTAATGCTCGGAACATCAGGTGATTTTATAATGAACATCTGTAGGAGCCTCTCCTATAATGTACAGCACAACTAGCACATAAGAGAATTTATTTTTTCAAGATAGAGAAGGATAGAGAAGGATTATTTAGTATCAATTTGCAGTGCATTGGTAATGTTTGTAGAGGTTTAGCAGTAAATAGTTCCTACTTCCTAGCATGATATTTTGCGCCCAGTAATGCTAGTTCATGCGTGACAAAATGTACAAGCACCTCTAATCCAATGTGTTTAAATACCCTGTATATAATGTACACACACCTCTGACCCAATACATAGACACAGAAAAGGTATGTTTGTATATGCAATACCCTTATGTGTGCCTTGTTATAAATTAGGGGTGTGCACCGGCCACTTTTCGTGTTTTGTGTTTTGGTTTTGGATCTGGATCTTTCTTCGTGTTTTGGATCTGGATTGGTTTTGCCAAAACCACCCTTCCGTGTTTTGGGTTCTGGGTTTTGTGTTTTGGATCTGTATTTTTTTTTAAAAAAGCATAAAAACAGCTAAAATCACAGAATTTGTTGGTTTCTCTGCTCCTATGCTATTATTAACCTCAATAACCTTAATTTCCACTAATTTCCAGTCTATTCTGAACACCTCACACCTCACAATAGTGTTTTCATGTCCAAAAGGTTGCACCGAGGTAGCTGGATGACTATGCTAAGCGACACGAGTGGGCGGCACAAACACGTGACCCATCTAGGAGTGACACTGCAGTGGCAGACAGGATGGCAGTTAGAAAAACTAGGCCCCAAACTGTACATAATGCAAAGAAAAAAAAGAAGTGCAAGATGGAACTGTCCTTGGGCCCTCCCACCCACCCTTATGTTGTATAAACAGGACATGCACACTTTAACAAATCAATCATTTCAGCGCCAGGGTCTGCCACACAACTGTGGCTGAAATGATTGGTTCGTTTGGGCCCCCACAAAACAAGCTGGCAATTAATGTGTCCCTGCACAAACTGGCTCTATGGAGGCAAGATGTCATCCTCATCCTCCTCATCCACCGATTCCTCACCCTCTTCAGTGTGTACATCCTCATCCTCACAAAGTATTAACTCGTCCCCACTTGAATCCACCACCACAGGTCCCTCTGTACCTTCTGGAGGCTGGTCTCCCTGGAAGAGCTGATAATTCATTTTGATGAACATCATCTTCTCCACATTCTGTGGAAGCAACCTCCTATGCCTTTCGCTGACAAGGTTCCCGGCTGCACTAAACACTCTTTCGGAGTACACACTGGAGGGGGGGCAACTCAGGTAAAATAGAGCCAGCTTGTACAGGGGCCTCCAAATTGCCTCTTTTTCCTGCCAGTACAGGTATGGACTGTCTGACATGCCTACTTGGATGCTGTCACCGATGTAATCCTCCACCATTCTGTCAATGGTGACAGTATCATATGCAGTGACAGTAGACATGTCAGAAATTGTTGCCAGGTCCTTCAGTCCGGACCAGATGTCCAAACTTGGTCCTGCCTGCCCTGCATCACCGCCAGCGGGTTGCTTAGGATACCTAAGTTTTTTCCTGGCAGCCCCAGTTGCGGGAGAAAATGAAGAAGGAGCCGTTGACGTGTCACGTTCCGCTTCAGCTGACAGTGTGTTCACCAGCAGGTCTTTGCACCTCTGCAGGCTTGTGTCGGCCGGAAAGAGAGACACCACATAGGCTTTAAACCTAGGATCAAGCACGGTGGCCAAAATGTAGTGGTCTGATTTCAACAGATTGACCACCCTGGAATCCTGGCAAAGCGAATGAAGGGCTTCATCCACAAGTCCCACATGCCGAGCGGAATCGCTCCGTCTTAGCTCCTCCTTCACTTTCTCCAGCTGCTTTTGCAAAAGCCTGATGAGGGGAATGACCTGACTCAAGCTGGCTGTGTCTGAACTGACTTCACGTGTGGCAAGTTCGAAGGGCTGGAGAACCTTGCACAACACGGAAATCATTCTCCACTGCGCTTGAGTCAGGTGCATACCCCCTCCTTTGCCTATGTCATAGGTGGATGTATAGGCTTGTATGGCCTTTTGCTGCTCCTCATCCTCTGAAGCATATAGAGGGTTGAGTTCCACCGCGTCACAACCTCTTGCTTCAGGTGATGGCGGGGCAGGTTCAAGAGTGTTTGCTGGCGCTCCAGTCTTCGGCACGCAGTCGCTGAATGGCGAAAGTGGCCAGAAATTTTTCGGACCACCCAAAGCGTCTCCTGCACGCCCCTGTCGCTTTTCAGAAAATTCTGCACCACCAAGTTTATTGTGTGAGCAAAACATGGGACGTGCTGGAATTTGCCCAGATGTAATGCCCGCACAATATTGGTGGCGTTGTCAGATATCACAAATCCCCAGGAGAGTCTAAGTGGGGTAAGCCACTGGGCGATGATTTCCCTCAGTTTCTCTAAGAGGTTGTCGGCGGTGTGCCTCTTACTGAAACCGGTGATACACAGCGTAGCCTGCCTTGTAACGAGCTGGCGTTTCTGAGATGCTGCTACTGGTGACGCTGCTGCTGTTGCTGCGTAAGGTGATACATCTACCCACTGGGCTGTCACAGTCATATAGTCCTTAGTCTGCCCTGTTCCACTTGTCCACATGTCCGTGGTTAAGTGGACATTGTGTACAACGGCATTTTTCAGGACACTGAGGACACTTTTTCTGACGTTTCTGTACAGTCTCGGTATCGCCTGCCTAGTGAAGTGGAATCTAGACGGGATTTGGAACCGGGGACACACTACCTCCATCAATTGTCTAAATCCCACTGCACTAATGGCGGATACCGGACGCACGTCTAACACCAACATAGCAGTCAAGGCCTCAGTTATACGTTTTGCTTCAGGATGACTGCTGTCGTACTTCATCCTCCTCGCTAAGGACTGTTGGAGGGTCAATTGTTTAGTAAAAGTAGTGGTGTTCCTACTTCCTTGCTGGGATGATGAACGACTCCCAGCAGCAGCAAAAGCAGCAGCGGCAGCAGTAGGCGTAGCAATGCAGGATCCTCCAGAGGAATCCCGGATAGGAGAGTCAGTCATGCCAGTGACATGGCCTGCAGGACTACTTCCGATCCTGACTAAGGAGGAAATTGACGAGGAGGGAGTTGACGGTGTAGTTTGCAGGCGCTTGGATACAACAGGACAACGGGATTTAGGTGTCCCTGGACTGCTTACGGTCTTAGCCAAAGTTTCTGAACTTGACAGTAACTTTTTATGAACGCGCTGCAGGTGCCGTATAAGGGAGGATGTTCCTAGGTGGTTGACGTCCCTACCCCTACTTATTTCACCTTTACATATGGTACATATGGCAAGACAGTTGTTGTCCGGATTTTGATAGAAATATTGCCAGACCAAAGAGGTGGAATGTTTGGTCTTCTGCCCAGGCATGACCGTGATGGGCTTTTTCATCCCACGGACAACAACTGTCTCCCCCGGAGCCTGATTTAAACAAACCACATCACCATCAGAATCCTCCTCGCCAACTTCCTCCTCAGCGCCAGCTACACCAGTATCCTCATCCTGTTGTACTTCAACAGTGACATCTTCAATTTGCATATCAGCAAGTGGACTGTGGGTGCTCCTTTCAGCACTTGCAGGGGGCGTGCAAATGGTGGAAAGAGCCACCTCTTCCCGTCCAGTGCTGGGAAGGTCAGGCATCGCAAACACCACCACACTTGGACTCTCCTTGGGGATTTGTGATATCTTCTTAGAAAGCACAGTTCTTCGCTGTGCTTTTGCCAGATTAACTCTTTTGATTTTTTTAGTGGGAGGAGGGCTTCCATCGTCATGTGAAGCTGAACCACTAGTCATGAACATACTAGGGATCGACCTTAGCCGTTCCTTGCCACTCCGTGTCGTAAATGGCATATTGGCAAGTTTACGTTTCTCTTCAGCTGATTTAAATGTCTTTTTCAAGGTCATTTTCCTGAACTTTGCCATTAGGGATTGTATGTGCCCTCTACTATGACATTGGGCATCGGCCTTGGCAGACGACGTTGATGGCATGTTATCGTCTATGTCATGACTAGTGGCAGCAGCTTCAGCACTAGGAGGAAGTGGTTCTTGATCTTTCTCTATTTTATTTTTATCGGAGAAAGTTTGGTCCTCCATTTATGTTATATCGATTTGATATATACGTGCGGCTAAACACAGAAAATAATTTTTTTTTGGGTTTGGACTGGAGTGTACTTTGGGGGTTACAGCACCCTTTAACGGTCAAGCCAGCCGGCCCTTTACTTATGACACAGGCGCACGCTTGGCACTACTTTGTTGATGCACGTGCGGCTACTGCGCACACAATTCACAAACACAGAAAATAATTTTTTTTTTGGTTTGGACTGGAGTGTACTTTGGGGGTTACAGCACCCTTTAACGGTCAAGCCAGCCGGCCCTTTACTTATGACACAGGCGCACGCTTGGCACTACTTTGTTGATGCATGTGCGGCTACTGCGCACACAATTCACAAACACAGAAAATAATTTTTTTTTTGGTTTGGACTGGAGTGTACTCTCGGGGGTTACAGCACCCTTAACGGTCAAGCCAGCCGGTCCTTTACTTATGACACAGGCGCACGCTTGGCACTACTTTGTTGATGCACGTGCGGCTACTGCGCACACAATTCACAAACACAGAAAATAATTTTTTTTTTGGTTTGGACTGGAGTGTACTTTGGGGGTTACAGCACCCTTTAACAGTCAAGCCAGCCGGCCCTTTACTTATGACACAGGCGCACGCTTGGCACTACTTTGTTGATGCACGTGCGGCTACTGCGCACACAATTCACAAACACAGAAAATAATTTTTTTGTTTGTTTGGACTGGAGTGTACTTTCGGGGGTTACAGCACCCTTAACGGTCAAGCCAGTCGGCCCTTTACTTATGACACAGGCGCACGCTTGGCACTACTTTGTTGATGCACGTGCGGCTACTGCGCACACAATTCACAAACACAGAAAATAATTTTTTTTTTGGTTTGGACTGGAGTGTACTCTCGGGGGTTACAGCACCCTTAACGGTCAAGCCAGCCGGCCCTTTACTTATGACACAGGCGCACGCTTGGCACTACTTTGTTGATGCACGTGCGGCTACTGCGCACACAATTCACAAACACAGAAAATAATTTTTTTTTTGGTTTGGACTGGAGTGTACTTTGGGGGTTACAGCACCCTTTAACGGTCAAGCCAGCCGGCCCTTTATTTATGACACAGGCGCACGCTTGGCACTACTTTGTTGATGCACGTGCGGCTACTGCGCACACAATTCACAAACACAGAAAATAATTTTTTTTTTGGTTTGGACTGGAGTGTACTTTCGGGGGTTACAGCACCCTTGACGGTCAAGCCAGCCGGCCCTTTACTTATGACACAGGCGCACGCTTGGCACTACTTTGTTGATGCACGTGCGGCTACTGCGCACACAATTCACAAACACAGAAAATAACTTTTTTTTTGGTTTGGACTGGAGTGTACTCTCGGGGGTTACAGCACCCTTAACGGTCAAGCCAGCCGGCCCTTTACTTATGACACAGGCGCACGCTTGGCACTACTTTGTTGATGCACGTGCGGCTACTGCGCACACAATTCACAAACACAGAAAATAATTTTTTTTTGGTTTGGACTGGAGTGTACTTTCGGGGGTTACAGCACCCTTTAACGGTCAAGCCAGCCGGCCCTTTACTTATGACACAGGCGCACGCTTGGCACTACTTTGTTGATGCACGTGCGGCTACTGCGCACACAATTCACAAACACAGAAAATAATTTTTTTTTTGGTTTGGACTGGAGTGTACTTTGGGGGTTACAGCACCCTTTAACGGTCAAGCCAGCCGGCCCTTTACTTATGACACAGGCGCACGCTTGGCACTACTTTGTTGATGCACGTGCGGCTACTGCGCACACAATTCACAAACA
Organism: Taudactylus pleione; assembly: GCA_031769625.1. Classification (NCBI taxonomy): domain Eukaryota; kingdom Metazoa; phylum Chordata; class Amphibia; order Anura; family Myobatrachidae; genus Taudactylus; species Taudactylus pleione. The sequence goes on along the minus strand of JAUIMM010000303.1, from coordinate 3,335,993 downwards.
CAGAAAATAATTTTTTTTTGGTTTGGACTGGAGTGTACTTTCGGGGGTTACAGCACCCTTTAATGGTCAAGCCAGCCGGCCCTTTACTTATGACACAGGCGCACGCTTGGCACTACTTTGTTGATGCACGTGCGGCTACTGCGCACACAATTCACAAACACAGAAAATAATTTTTTTTTTGGTTTGGACTGGAGTGTACTTTGGGGGTTACAGCACCCTTTAACGGTCAAGCCAGCCGGCCCTTTACTTATGACACAGGCGCACGCTTGGCACTACTTTGTTGATGCACGTGCGGCTACTGCGCACACAATTCACAAACACAGAAAATAATTTTTTTTTTGGTTTGGACTGGAGTGTACTTTCGGGGGTTACAGCACCCTTAACGGTCAAGCCAGCCGGCCCTTTACTTATGACACAGGCGCACGCTTGGCACTACTTTGTTGATGCACGTGCGGCTACTGCGCACACAATTCACAAACACAGAAAATAATTTTTTTTTTGGTTTGGACTGGAGTGTACTTTCGGGGGTTACAGCACCCTTAACGGTCAAGCCAGCCAGCCCTTTACTTATGACACAGGCGCACGCTTGGCACTACTTTGTTGATGCACGTGCGGCTACTGCGCACACAATTCACAAACACAGAAAATAATTTTTTTTTTGGTTTGGACTGGAGTGTACTTTCGGGGGTTACAGCACCCTTAACGGTCAAGCCAGCCGGCCCTTTACTTATGACACAGGCGCACGCTTGGCACTACTTTGTTGATGCACGTGCGGCTACTGCGCACACAATTCACAAACACAGAAAATAATTTTTTTTTTGGTTTGGACTGGAGTGTACTTTCGGGGGTTACAGCACCCTTAACGGTCAAGCCAGCCGGCCCTTTACTTATGACACAGGCGCACGCTTGGCACTTCTTTGTTGATGCACGTGCGGCTACTGCGCACACAATTCACAAACACAGAAAATAATTTTTTTTTGGTTTGGACTGGAGTGTACTTTCGGGGGTTACAGCACCCTTTAACGGTCAAGCCAGCCGGCCCTTTACTTATGACACAGGCGCACGCTTATCACTACTTTGTTGATGCACGTGCGGCTACTGCGCACACAATTCACAAACACAGAAAATATATTATTTTTTTAGCACTTGGGGGGAGCACCCCTGATGGACAGAGCACCCCCTGGACAACACTACAGCACTCCTTTAGGACTGGGACACTGCACAGGACTTTGGAGTGGACACAGCCCCTATGGAGAACTGACTGCACAACACAGTCCAGCCAGCCCCTATGGACTTTGAAGTAGTGGACACAGCCCCTATTAACAACAGCAGCACAGCACAACACAGCCAGCCCCTTTGGACTTTGAAGTAGTGGACAACAGCAGCACTACACTACACTACACTACACAGCCCTAACTCCCACCCTCCCTCTTCACTGTCCACAGCCGAGTGAGAAAATGGCGCCGACGCGGGTACCTTATATAGGATCCAAAACCCGCGAGACTCGGAAGGCGGGATGATGACGTTTTGCCTCGATTTCAGATCCGAGTCAGGCGGGAAAAGTCGAGCCTGACTCGGATCAGACTCGGATCGGGGGGGCTCGGGGGGGTTCGGATTTCAGAAATCCGAACCCGCTCACCCCTATTATAAATACATGCATCTAAGTCTCAGTATATGGGAAACCACTGGCAAGACAGTTGAAAATCAATAACCTGTGCACTCACGAGTGCTGCAATCTGCTTTTCTGAGTTATACTGAGAGCACTGAACTCAGAATGAGAGTTGCTACAACAGCGGCACAGTGAAGAAGGATAAGACGATATCTGCTGTCAGAGCTATTCTTAAACTCTGCACTGTTGCTACATGCAGTGCAGGACACTAAGGAGCAGGTGCCTCTGATGAGAGTATCGGGAGGTGCAAATGGAAAATAAATGACCTGTGGTCAGAAGAATATATACATGTATCACGATCATTATAAAAAAACACACTGGCAAGATAAACAATAATAGTTATTATATCAGTACCAATTTGCAGCACTCTACTGATGACTGTAGAAGTTTAACACTCAATAATCCATTGCCAAATTTCTTACATCATAAATTTGCATCTAGAACTCAGTGTGTGAGACATCATAGTAAAAATAGTTAAAGAAAGTGCCTGTGCATTTAAAAGTGCTGCAATCTGCTTTTCTGAGTTTTACTCAAGGTATTGGACTCAGAATGAGAGTTGCTACAGCAAAAGCACAGTGAAAAAAGATATGACGACCTCTGCTGTCAGGGATATCCATAACCAGTGCCCTGTTGCTTCATTCAGTGCAGGGCATCGTGGCAGGGACGCCTCCGATGAGAGTATCAGGAAGTAAAGGGTAAAGATACCTGTGGTCTGAGGTAGATCCTGGAAGGACACTGGGAGGTGGTATTGGAGGTGTCCTGTATGCACAGGAGCAACTTCGGGAGTGATCAACGTGCGTTTCGCCTGAGCTTGTTCATGAAAGCTGTATGTCCCGATGACTGGCCTGGAAGTAAGTATCTGGCTGTGTCCAATCACTGTGCTTATCAGTTTGATGGGCTGGTATCTGGGCCAAATGAAAGACTTAAATGTGGTAGCCAATCGGAGTGTCTCAGGCCTGATGGATATTTCTAAGGACCAATCAAGGATGAATTAAGTCTGGTCACCTTATTTTGGAGATTCTGTGTGTTAAAATTAAAAAAAAATTTCTTCCATTTACTGTTTACTATTTACTCTAGGGCAGCACCTACTCATTGCCAATAATAGGGATTCCAGTCAACTAATTCTCCCATTCATAGGGAATACCACATAATGTAAATATCAGAGTATATCACATTTGCTTAATACTCCAGTGCAGCCTCTCCTGATTTTCCTCCTTCTCCCTTTTTCTGTGAAAACCAGACAGGTTAGTAGCTGAAAGTTTTAAGATCCGACAGTGGTGGAGAAGAGAGAGATTAACTAAGTATCTAAAAGAACATGATGTATGGAATCAGCTAGCTATTACCTATAGACCAGAACAAAACGGGGTCAGTGAAAGAACAGATAGAACAATAGTTGAGTGAACTCAAGCTATGCTGCATGAATCAAATCTCTACAAGAAATTTTGGGCTAAAGCAGTAAGAACATCTGTTTACCGTAAAAATCTATCACCTTCAATGGCAGTCAAGGAGATGACACTGACATGCCTTCAGCATAGGGTTTGTTATGTTACATTAATTCGTATTAGCAGCCCCACCTATTGGTCAGGACATTACCAGTTTAAATCTGATCCATTTTGACCTTCTTAGCATGCCTTAGCAGTCTAGCAATGCATTCTGGGCTAAAGGAGCTGTAAGCAGCCATTTTCCTTTTCACATGGTCCCAGACAGTCATCATTACATATGCTCAACCTGGTACAGCATCCAATGGTGAGTTCTAAGCTTCAACCTTGCCATTATATTGTAGATTTGCTTAGCCAGTTACTGTATGTACTGCATGTTAGCTATACTATGTGACACTACAGCCTATAATTTGCATACTGAATGTTTTATGTTGTTTGCATATCCCATGTTATGTACATGTTTGCCTTGCATTCCCATGTACATATAGTAATTGCTTTTATTGTTTGTTTTCAGTTTTACCATCACTCATCTCATCACATCACACATGCACACACGTGCACATTTGTTTATACGCATCGATCTGTGTACATCCACGCAAGTTCCTCTATCGAATAATAAACTCAGTTCTTCAGATCACATCTGACTGGACTATTGGAAGATAGAGTATTGGTTATGCTGGCTGCTCCAAATTTGTCAGACACTTAGGACCTCATTCAGAGTCGGTCGAAGCGGCCGCTCGGTCGTACGGGAAAAGGGGCCGTATATGCAAATGATTCCCTCGCAAGTTGGGTCCCTAAGTTCGGATCGGTAGCTGGCCGACCAAGGGGAGGAAGCGGTCGGAAGACAAAAAAATACGCCCCCTTCTCGTATGCATTACATGTCATCTCTGGGCATATAAGGATTAGTCGAGACCATCGGGAACCATCGGAACTGGTCATAGAGCTTAAGGTTGACCATACCCTCTCTTAAGCTCTACGATCATGTCAGTGTAAAAACCTCCCATGTCACATGTGCCATGATGCTACTTTGTTAATTATGCACTCCCATAAACCGTATGCACTCCCACAAAACGCCGGTCGCATAATTAGGCACGCCTACGTTCGGATCTCCACTCCCCCGTTTTCAAGCACCTTCCCCTGTTACCACCCACAAAAGCCTCAATCTGTCACTCAAACTACCGACCTGGCTGTGTTCAAGGAGAGAGAAATTTCTGATCGTAGCGGCTAGTTTGCGCACGCGCATTGCGAACTTTATGCATGCGCAGTATAGCGAACATCGGTAGCGTACGACCGTGCGGCCGCTTCGACCGACTCTGAATGAGGTCCTTAGTGCGGGGCAGTACAGACACTATTCGAAAAAAGCCAAATATCAGCCATCTATGTGTATTCGGAATGGAAGTAAAGCTTACACTAACATACCCAAGGAAAAAAGACACAAACTTGATTTCACGTCCATTGAGTGTTTCATGCTAGGATATTGTAATCTAAGCAAAGGTTACCATCTTTGGAACGCTAACAACGGAAAGCTTATACTGTCACGCTGTGGTGTAAGTTCATCCCAGAGACCCAGAAGCAAGTTATAATTTGATGACCCACCCTCGTCACAGCCGCTGACACTAATGTAGCATTTTGCAAACAGATACACACGTGGTTGCACACAGAATATAGGCATGCCATGGAGGAGTGAGACAGTTGTGGGTGAAGCTGCTGAGGAGCAGCAACACCAATGAGTAGGGACAGGCTATAGATAGACTGAGGCAGCAGCTGATGGTCTGACATGGAGCTCTCCACTAGTGTATGGTGGCTTCTCAGGTGCCAGGAAGAGGTGCCATGTATTGGGCGGCCGTAACAGTACACTTCGGGTACATAGTTACAGCCCTAAGTGGGATGAATATATTGTGGGTAATGGAGGAGATGCCCCTTCAGTGCTGGAGCCTGGCAGCAGCTGCCTCCATTGTCTCCCATAGTTCCGCCCCTGCTGTCACGGGACGTTGTGTTTCACAAGTTAGTGTTAATAGGAGTATTGTACAGCAACAGAGACCTGTGTCACTGGATATGCCTGCAGTTGAAAGCGTGTCAGAAAGTATAATAACAAAGGTAAACAACCATTCAGTGTACAGGTGTCCCATGAGGAGCAAAAAGGGGAAACCTCCAAGAAAGTTTAGTGAGGAATTTGCTGGACTTGTTCGCTGTGTACCTCAGACACTTCATGATCCTAAACCAAACTTTGATTAGCAAGAGTGGAATTTACTATAGGTCCTAAATTCCAATACGAGTGTCCGGGAAGCACGAGAGCATCAAGTGCTGTGTACTCAGCTGTAAAGGAAGGAGGTAGAAGAATAACTGCAGTTGCTTTTCTTACTTATGGGACTAAGGGCCTGATTCATTATGGAATGCAATTGCAATCGCAGCAGCGCAATCGCTCGCAATGCAGCTGCAAAAATATGCTAATGCCTGCCACAGCTCAGCCAGAATACAGACGGCCAATGCTGCTTTCTCACATCTGTACTACCTTGCATTCCTACTTATACATCGGTACCATTGAGGTACATTGGCCCCTCATGCACAAAATACGGCAGGTCTGACCAGTCGGTGGAAATTGCAAGTCTCCACGCATGCAGTGAGTACTCAAGCTGCATATGCAATCGCAGTGGCTAATTTATGCACGCACTTGCAGGGCCGCCATCAGGGAGGCACTGCCGGGCCTCTTGTACCGGGCCCGGAGAGAGAGGGGGCCTGGCAGAGAGCAACGAGATATGCACCGGGCGGCGGCAGGAAGGGAGAAAGATCATCACATCAGAGCTATGACATATCAACTACGGACTGGAGCCGGCTGCAAGCTGTGATTTGCTCGCGGAACGGCAGCCAATCAGGAGCAGCCACTCCTGATCAGCCAATCAGGAGCGGCCGATCCTGATTGGGTGCTGTCCTGAGAGCTGTGATTGGCTCATGGAATGGCAGCCAATCAGGAACAGCAGCTCCTGATCAGCCAATCAGGAGTGACCACTCCCGATTTTTTGATCAGGAGCTGCTACTCCTGATTGGCTGCCGTTCCGCGAGATAATCACAGCTCACTCCCGGCTCCAGTCCATGGTTGATATGTCACAGCACTGATGATCTTTCTTCCTGCCTGCCGCCGCCCGATGCATTCCTCGTTACTGCCAGCTGGGCCCCCTTCTCTCATGACAGAAGAACAGGTAAGCAGGTATGCTGATCCTGCCCTGTGCCCCCCCTCTCTTGTCCAGCCATCCTTCCCTGCACTGTTCCCCCCCAGTTCAGCCAGCCAGCCTTTCCTGCTCCCCCCACAGTTCAGCCAGCCTGCCTTCACTATGCCCCCCCAGTCCAGCCAGTCTTCCCTATGCCCCCCCAGTCAAGCCAGTCTTCCTTCCCTGCCGTGCCCCTCCTTCAGTCCAGCCAGTCTTCCCTGCCCCCCATCATAGTCCAGCCAGCCTGTCTTCCATTTCAGTCCAGCCAGCCTTCCCTGTGCCCCCCCCATGTCCAGCCTGCCTGTCTGTCTTCTCTGCCCCTGCCCTTTGCCCCCCCTAGTCCAACCAACCTTCTCTGCCCTTGGCAACCCCAGTCCACCATTCCCAGTGCAATGTCCCCCCTTGTCCATTCTTCCCTGCCCTGTGCCACCCCCCACCACCATGCCTAGTCATCCCTGGTTTACGCACCAATTTAGGCAACACCCCTGATATAGCTTCACCCATGTTATCCACAACTCCGACCAACTCTGCCCTATACCCATGATGGGTGGGGCCCAGTCTATTTTGTTAGTACCGGGCCCCAGAATTTTCGATGGCAGCCCTGCGTCCATGCAACGGTGTTGAAACGGATAGGCATGCCTGCTTTTCTCCAACCACTCCCCCGTCACCACCCCCAAATGCTAATGGCCTGTCACTCACTCTGTGATGGATTCCTTTGTGCGTGCATAATTGCAGTGCATATGCGTGCACAGTAATAAATAATCAGCCGATCTGCTAATGTAGTTGCAATTGCATACACTGCTGAATCAGGCCCTTAGTATGATTTGAGTTTGTCTAGTTCAGAGAGGGACATCAGCATTGCTACACTTTATCATAGATCTGATGGGGAATGCTTTAGTTAGTGCAGTTTATGTATCTAGTGAAATGTTGACCAAAAGTCTGCTTTTTATTGTTCAGAGACGTTCCTTGCAGGAATGTGGACTGGACATATTCGAATTGTTGATGCTTATTTGTTGAATGAATTTGCCTAACCCTCAAAGTTTCCCATTACAGGAGAGAGGCATCAAATGGTGTGTGATGCTCAAATCGTGTCCGATGGATGGCAGTCTTGAGTGAGGGAGGGTCTTGGAAGGCGGGCACTCACAGCATATAGAGCCGCAATACCAAACAACAAGTACACTGTATCACCACCGCTAGTGTATAGGGCACTATTTACCGCAGTCACATCAAGAACACTACAATGCCCAGCAACACCCTAAGCTCCAGTCTGTTGTTATATATTCTGCATACCAAAGGTACATCTGTGAGATGCCTGTGTCATATGCTACTTGTTGTTCTACCTGATTTAATAAATCTAAGAACTGGTTAAGCTGTAGAATGTGTGGGCTAACTGCCACCAGCACCAACAACTGTGTTACATATTTACCACCCCAAGTACCTTGGCCAAATTGCTTTATACCCTAGTTTAACTTTCTGTCTGGAGGGCTACTGCGCCCAGCATGTCTGCTTGCATTTCATATTGATAGCCAATTAACCCTAATAGGTTGTGTCACCCAGTACACTATCTCCCCTTACTCTGCTAATACCTGCAGCATAGCAATAAGAATCTGCATCTGCAGTCTAGTCCAGTTGGAAATAAGAAAGCTTATAAGTGAAACTTTTTCTGGTTGCCTCCTCATTTTAGTTGGAACTAGCCCACTAATTGAACTTAATTACTTTCATCTATTTAATTGACTTATTTAATGTACTTTTGATTAACTTTTTTTATTTTAATCTGCTTTTTCCATTAATTTCAATATCCTGTTCTTATCAATAGGCTTTCCGCGTGTAGCACATACGCTGCATAGCTTTGATAATTTAAAGCAATGGGAAAAGATTAAAAGATTTTAAGACATAACTAGTTAACTTCTATCCCCACCCCCCTCCCCATTGCCAAGGTCTCACTCTCCTCCATTGCCCAAGTTTGATGTTGCCCATAGCAATCAATCACATTGTAGCTATTATCTTCTAGAAGGTTCTAAATAAATGATCAGTAGAATCTGATTGGTTGCTTTGGGCAACATCTCCACTTCTAAAAACCTGCACTTTAGTAAATATACACCTAGGTATCAACCATTACTGTGCCCTTTCCTTCTCCCGCATACGGTCGTTATTTACACCTACACAAGATTTCCAGAATCCGGCCCTTCCTCACCCTGGAAGCTACTAAAACTCTCATTCATGCCTTCTGTATTTCCCACCTTCATTACTGTAATCTGCTACATTCTGGCTTTCCTAACTTACCCTCTCTGCCAGTTCACTCCACTGGCTCCATATACCACTTACAATTAAATTAAAACTTCTCTGTCTAACATACAAAGCTCTTAGCCTCACCACTCCTTGCATCTCCAGCCTCATTTTCTCACATACACACTCCCACATCCTTTGCTCTGCTAATGATTGGTGCCTTATCTACTCCCTGGTCACCAATTTCCACTGCCACATTAAGGATTTCTCCCAGGCTAGTCCTAACCTCTGTAATGCCCTCCAATACCCCATTAGACCTATCCCAGCCTTCAAATGTGCCCTTACATATGGGCCCCCATTTATTAATGAGTTTTATCACCAAAACGAGTGATTAATTTCACTGTGTATGATAAACGGTGCTCCAGCCAATCATCTCCAAACTGTCATTTTTCTAACAGTTGACAGTTGGGAGCTGATTGGCTGGAGCACCGTTTATCATACACAGTGACATTTATCAATCGTTTTGGTGATAAAACTCATTAATAAATTAGGCCCATTATTCTAGCTTACAACCTCCTTCTCCTAACTACAGGATCTGCCCACCTCCACTCATATACCTGTTAGATTGTAAACTAGTATAAGCAGGGCCATCTCCCCTTTCTCTTCTCTGCATAATTATGTAAACTGCTCACTGTAATTATGTATCTATGTGAATTTATTTACTTGCCTGTACTTGTATAACTTGTTAGTTTTAACTAGCGATGTGCTCCGACCCCTGTGTTTTGGTTTTTGATCTGGATCTCCCATGGTTTTGGATCTGGATTGGTTTGGCCAAAACCTCACCTCCGTGTTTTGTTTTCGTGTTTTGGTTTTGGATCTGGATTTTTTCTTAAAAAATAAAAAAAACAGCTAAAATCACATAAAATGGGCCTTTTTTTGTTCCTAGGAAAAAAGAGAAACAAAAGTAGCGCTTGTAGAACAAAGATGCAAACAATTTAATAACAATGTTACAATCAATAAAAACAATATGTATGTAACAATATAAGAGTACACTGCAATTCCTCACAGATGGAGGTGTGTTGGAGATTAATGATCTCTCTAAAATGATGAATATATAAAAATAAAAGTCAATGTCACTCAAAAAGTCCAATAATAATATCCACTGATAGAATAAGAACTGATGAGTGTATATACACCAAGCAACAGGCTGACTGAATAAGAGCCGTAGAATGAGATGGATAAGCGGCTCACCTTTGCCTGGATATGTGTCCAAACCTTCAATAAGTACACTCAGTCCGTGTACATGGGCCCCAGTATCTATATAGGAATCGGTCTCTGATGTGAGGACATCTGCTGTATGCACTCAGTCCGTGCACACTGACCACAGCACCTGTGGAGAGAGCTGAAAGTCACGGCTGCTGACAGTGCATGTGGGGGCCCAGCTCGGAAGGTAAATGGAGAAATCACCACTGTGAGCATTCAGCCTGTGAGCAGAGGGCTCGTCCAGCCGTCGGTGAAGCTTGAATAATTACAGCTGCTGTTGTTTTTGCTTGGGGCCGGCATGGTATCAGAAAGTCTCCCTTTGGCTGAGGCTCTCCAATTCAGGAATGGACAGCAAATAGGCAGGTGTATAAATGGCAGTGTACAGCCCAAAAAAGCCTTAACGCGTTTCTCCGGGACAGCACTCCCGGTTTCTTCAGAATGAGGGCTCAGATGGTTTGCACTTCCTGGCAGAGTATATACTGGCTCCACAATCACACACCTCTCAACAATAATCATTTAAGAAAGGCAATTGTGGTCATACCATGGTCTCACTTAAACAATGATTCAAGTGCAAGCATTGTGCAGACATGAAAATAAATAAGAAGAATTCTCAGAAATAACAAATATAAATATAAACATAATATAAGATTGAACATACAGATGATGATAATAAAAGAAAAAAAAGTATACAGATATCAAAGTATAAAAATATCATTGTATAATAAAAATACAAATCAATAAATAACATATTCTAAGTACAAATATGGAATAATTCCTGAATGAGTATGATTCATATGAACATATAAACAAAGACAAATTAATATGTGTGAAGACACAAAATGATTATTATGCCAAAGTGGAAATATAAATATAAATGATTGGGTCTATTGTCCCATTCTAGCAATCAAATGAACCTACACAATTAATTATGAATACATGATGTATGGTTGATCTGAAAACCAATACATATAAGTGGTATAAAAGGATGTGTATAGCAAAAAAAAAAAAACCTCATTAACATTTATTTCCACTCGTTTCCAGTCAGTTTTGACCACCTCACAGCTCACAATATTGATTTGTTCATCTTGTTTAGGCCCATTTTCCAGCGTACTGCGCATGCGCAGTAGACTCCAGGCACACTCTAGTGCCCAGAGTCTACTAATGCTCCGGTGGGTGGCCAGCCGCGTCAGTTGACAAAATAAAGTCAATTGATTTTTATTTTTTTTTCAGCTCCAGAACTTGGGCCCAGAGCACAGATTGATCGCAACTGGAGTCGGGCAGCACTAGGTTGCGTTGCTGACTTGTTAGATCTTGTGCAGCTAAGCTTAACACGCATAGGCACACAGACAATTATTAGAAAAAAAAGACAATTGATTTTTCATTTTTTTCAGCTCCAGAACTTGGGCCCAGAGCACAGATTGTTCACAACTGGAGTCGGGCAGCACTAGGTTGCGTTGCCGACTTGCTAGATCTTGTGCAGCTAAGCTTAACACGCACAGGCACACAGACAATTATTAGAAAAATAGACAATTGATTTTTATTTTTTTTCAGCTCCAGAACTTGGGCCCAGAGCACAGATTGATCACGGCTGGAGTCTGGCAGCACTAGGTTGCAACTTGCATTGCTGGCTGGATCTTGTGCGGTACTGTGGTTAAGCCTAACATGCACGCACACACACACAGAAAAATATAAAAGACACTTTGATTCTTTTTTTGACTATATAGTTTTTTATTTATTTTTTTAGTTCAAAACTTGGGTCCAAACAGACATAGCACCAGCCCAGATGTATCTGCAGTTCTGCACCAGTCCAGATGGACACAGTAGACAGCAAAGCACAAGCCCAGAATGGATCAGCACCTCCAGCCCAGGACACAGCAGACAGTACAGACAGCATAGATGGATCAGCAACAGCCCAGATGGGTACAGCAGACAGCACAGTGACAGCACCAGCCCAGCCAGAATGGATGAGCACCAGCCCAGGACACAGCAGACAGCACCAGCACCTCTCCCAGCCCTACACTACCCACCCTCCCTGTTCAGTCTCCACAGCAAGAGTGAAATGGCGTCCGTCGCATTGGTCCCTTATATACTAAATTCATCATAGAGATGAAAGCTCACAAACCGCAAGATTTCAGACTCTATAGTTTTGCCTAGGTTTGAGATCCGAGTCAGGCGAGAAAAATCGAGCCTGCTTGGATCCGACTCGGATCTGCTAAATTCGGGTGGGCTCTGATCTCTGAAATCCAAACCCGCTCATCCCCAGTTTTAACCCCTTGTACAGCACTAAATAACCCATGTGGCACCTAAAACATAAAAGATTGTCAATCCTATTATGTGCAAAAGGTGCGAGTTGCAACTGCGTTAAAATGCTGGCAACGGACCGTCACCTCGCACCCTTCGAGGCCCGCTCCAAGTCCGAATTTGCTGAATTTTGCTCTGAGCCTTTCGGGGCTGCAAGCAAAATTCAGCGAATCCAGCTGCTGTAAAGTTCGGCCACTAACGTGATGACTCGCACCGGCAATAGGATTGACCCTAAGGGGTAAATTTACTAAGATTTGTGTTGGTCCCGATTTGATCTGAATAACAACATGGATTATATTGATTCATCACGGATGTTTTTTTCACTTGTGAATTCGGGAATTTACTAAGCACCCGAGTTTGTCAGGTGCGTGTTGCCCAATGGTGCATTTGGTCATAGTTATGAAGCGTATTAATCGCCCGATTTAACCTACACAGCCATCTTTATTTTACTGTTGAAATCAGTACATTTTGGTCTAATGCGGCTGCTTTATAAACAATATGGCCGGTTACCTCAATGGATTTTCATTGGTTGGAGGTCATGGTGGGAGTGATATGCCTCTGGCATATAAAAACAGCCCCAACCACCCGGACCTCGTGGATTGAGTTAGTGGAGCAGGGAGAGGGCAGTGGTTGGTGAGTGTTGGAGATTTTGGGTGGGTTTTGGAGTTGGTGCAGTGATTTGAGTGTAGTATTGTGTTGAGAGTAGTCTTATTTTGGTCATTTTTAAAGTGTCTTTTTTTTTATCTCTGCCAATTTTGATTTCAGTATATTGTTGTGTGTGTGTATGTGTGTGTGTGTTGTCAGTGCCAAAGTGTAGTCAGGTGGAGGAGGTGGGTGGGTAAGATGTGCAGGAGTGTGGGTGAAGATAGGCCCCACACTAGGACAGGCCACAATGTCCATTTCTCTTGAATATGGCCCTAGTGACTGAGGTTATGCAGCACACCAACAGTTATTTGGGCGGGAGGCTGCACAGGTCAGCACTAGGCATAAGAAGAAGGTGGTGGCATCTGTGAATGCAGAGGGTCCAGTGCAGCGTACCATGGACATCTGCAAAAAAAATCTGAGACATCAAAAGGAGGGTGAAGAAGAAGATGTCTGATATGGCCAAGTCTGCTGCTAGCAGTGGTGTAACTAGGGTCTTCGGAACCCAGGGCAAATTTAAGATTGGCGCTGCCCCACCACCACACAGCAAGACATATTTATGCGCGCCAGAGGCTGGTGACAATAATGGGTGTGGTCTATCGATTCCTGCCTATCGATTCCTACCTACCAATACCTTCTAATATTGTCGCTATTTAGCATTATGAGTCGCACAATAAATAAATGCTTTCAGACTTTGAGTGTAGTTCCAAAGCACAAAAAGTTATTATTCAATATAAAAACAGATGGTTACACACTGTGACCTAAATACAATTAGCGCAAATAATTCATACAGACCCAAGGTACAGTTGTTACATACGCACGCGCTCTGGACCCAGATACCGGCATCAATATAGAAACCTCCATCAACAGCAAGGCAAGAAGACTGGCATCCAAGTTTAGAGAGCCCACATATATACTCTTACAGGGATAGGCAATACAATAGAACAGTTTGGCATGATTCCATTGGTTCTTCTTCCTGGTTCTTCTGTTACAGTATAGTTCATAGGTCAATTTGAATGGACACAAACCAGCCTCCAACAGCCCTTTGTGTCCTTTTTCCCGCTGCATTACAAATCTAAGCTGGCTACATTACAAAGTACATTTTAATGTTTAACTCTCTATAGTCCATAGTTTGCAGACACATGTTGCGATCTTCTCACCGATGGTACCAGAAATCTGCAAAGATACAGTGGATCAGTACAACACCAAACGCTGTCTGCTTACCATGTACTAAACCTTAGATATCAAATTACATTTATTTCACAACATTAATCATATTGAATAAACCTTGAATATTACACTTTAATGCTAGGGAACCTTTTATGTAAGTGTGCAGTGTGTAAGTATGGGGGAATTGAGAAAAGACGCTAGTTAGCGTTGTGCGACTACGTGTTTTGTGGAGTACACCATGGTACGTGTTTTGCAGGGTTAATCATTTTATATGTTTTAGTGACTGCATGTATTTATGTGGTGAGAACTTTTAACTTCTTTCTATTGCGTGGGAATCACACGACGCAAAATAATAGCATCGCCGTATGTACTTATAATGGACGAGATTCACTAAAAATTACGCTGGGCGGCCAGTCGCAAAATGGCATCTCATTGCCATTCGCAAAATGGCGTTGCCCAGATTTAATTTTAAACCGATCCTGTCTCAGCCAATTATCCGGCTTCGACAGTCCACCGTTTGATAGCAAACAACATGCTAACATACTCTGGTTTTAAAATTAATTTAGGCTTACATTATGACATATTATTTAATGTTAATTTATGGGATGGCCCAAGGTAGTTCTTAATCCATCAATATTGTGTCTCTAGGAGGGGACATAAAACTACCCTTATACGCACACCGCAGATCTTGGGAGATCATGGGAAAGATGTGGGTAAGCACCAATCCTACAAAGGAAGTCTTGAGGGGGAATAGGGACTTACATTATTTAAGATGTTTTAAAATAACATTTTAAGAACACATTTTATGCATGTCTAAATCTTATACATCATATGATGGTACCTGCTAGTTCAGGGTTGTAATGCAGTCCTCCATTTACCTCAGTATTCATATTGTTACTACAGACCACCATCATAATTTCATTCTTTCGGTTCACCTTATCTTTACATTTTCCACATTTCAACACAGTAGAAACACACCTGACACATAAGCCAATTACTATGATGACAACCAGTATGAGGATCAGGAGTTTACCTATGCTCGCAATCATTTCCTGGACCCACTCTCCTAGACCTGAGAACCATTTCACTGGGTTCAACCAAGAAACCCATACCTCTACCTTCTCCTCTACTTCAGCCACTGAAGCATTATGGTTTTTTCGAAATTCCCATTTCAGCTGCAGAATTTCATCCATCTTCCGGTCTATCACCTCCTTGGGATCGCTGGTATCATTTGTAATGTAAGTGCAACATTTTACACCAAATTGGGTGGCCAAAGTTACGCAATACCCTCCAGTGACAGCTGTTAAATAATTTAACACTATTCTATGTTGCACAAGTTCTTTCTTGTAAGCTTGCAACTCCCTACCTGTATACCTGAATGTGTCATCATACATCTCGGTGATGTTATCTATTCATTTAGCAAGATCTTGGATATATCTAAAATTCAGTGTACCCCGAGCGATCCTGGTGGGGTCCAATGCTACCAAAACTTGAAAGCCAGTTATCTCACTAATTAACTGTGGCTTTATGCACGTCACCAGATATCATATTTATTTTGTCTCTGTGTTCATACTGTGTGTGAAGATATGGTGATGGTGTGTTTTTATGAATACCAAGCATTTCACCATGTGTAAGGGTCATAACTTCTGGGACTACTCTTCCCAAGTAACACAAACCTTCGGAACTTGGAGAGAGCCACTTATACGCTTTCCTTCCACATATAAAATATACATCATTGGGGAGAACATAAGGAATAGTGAACATCAGTAACCCACACATTTCCCTAGCAAGTGATCCTACTTCAGGTTCTCGGATTTGACTCATACAAGTTTGTCGTTGTAATATCTTGGCACAGTATCCTTCTGGTACCCTACCAATCATTTCTTTGGTGGAACTTAGTGTATATTTATACCGGGAATGTCTTCCACCTGACCTAATAGTGCATAACAGTTCATAATTCATAGGCTCACGATCAGCTCTTAGTGAGAAGGTCATCGTCTGATTATTCCTAGTCACCTCCCAACTTCCTGGTTCATTGGAGTTGGTGATGTTTAAACATAAAAGTGATTTATCTACTTGGTACTGGTAGAGTTTAAAATAAGGTGGTTTTGATTTAAGAAATTTTCCATCTAGTGCATGCCCTCTTTGTGATTCTAAAATTTCAGAGACATTTAATGGGAATTGCACTAATCCTACATTATGCTGTCCTTGGAGCACGTGAGAGCACACCCAACAGTCAGTTTGGTTTAAACTTTTGCCCACCATGGTGTGATAATCCTCTAAAGGATACCCACCCCAATACTGGTTATACTTAGGTTGCCACCGTTGGATGCATCTCTTATCAATTACGTACCCACAGAACTCACACATACAATAATCCTCAGACGATAAACCTCCACACTGTCTCCGAGTTTCCAGAATAAGAGATCTCTTAACAGTTACTGTACTAAGATTGGTCAGACACTCCCCTGATTGGCATAGCACTCCTCCTCTCGATTCCACTCCATCAATACTGCCATTAGCTCCCATCTCCTCTATCGGTCCCCCGTCACAGAAACCATAAATCCCTGAACAAACCAGGATGATGGAAACTCTGGAGAATACAAGAATGAACACATCAGACCAGTTCATTGCTGTAGCAAGGATATACAAATTTCTTTAGCTCAGATATCTCATTGCAACCTTTTAACCCTCCCAGAACAAACTCGCGATCGACAGGTCCACGTTAAATGCCTCGTCTCCGCCTTGTATCTCCACCGGTTGGTTGACCTTCTTACAGTGAGTGGAATGGACCCAGGTATCTCTCTCCACCACCTTCAATGAGGTTGTACTCAATCAGCAACACCTGATACAGACCTTCCCACCGATCAGTCAAACAACCTGAACGCAAGAAATTTCTGATCATAACAAATTCTCCAGGTTCAACATCATGACAGTTTGTTTCAGGCATATCATGTGACAACAATTTCAGTTTCTTTTGTTGCTGTTTTAACTGTTTACTCATTGTTATAAGATACCTTAAAGTTACCTCGTTGTTACCTTTCAAATCTTCCTGCGGACTTATAATCAAATGAGGTTGACTACCAAACAGTATTTCAAAGGGGGACAGATTAAGAGGGGGTCTAGGAGTTGTCCTGATACTATGAAGAACAAGTGGTAGTGCTTCTGGCCAACTCAGTCCAGTTTCCGACATGATTTTACTTAATTTTTTTTTAATAGTCCCGTTCATCCTCTCCACTTTGGCACTGGCTTGCGGCCGGTAGGGGGTATGAAGTCTACTATTAATACCCATCAGCTTACACATATTTTGGAAAACATCACCTGTGAAATGAGTACCCCTATCACTCTCAATAATTTTAGGGATACCGTATCTGCATATAAACTCCTGAACAATTTTCTTGGCAGTAAACGCAGCAGTATTAGTGGCAGCTGGATATGCCTCAACCCAATTAGAAAACACATCAGTGCACACTAATACATACTTGAGATTCCTGCAGGGTGGTAATTGGATTAAATCAATTTGTATTACTTGAAAAGGTCCGTCAGTTGGAGAAATGTGGGATGGTTCGGTAGGGATCATTTTCCTAATGTTTTTCCTCAAGCAGGTCAGACAGGACATTGCTCTCTTTTCCGCTTGAGAAGAAAAACCTGGTGCGCACCAGTATGCTCTCACCAATTTGCACATACCTTGCTTTCCCAAATGAGTCAGACCGTGCGCTGCCTCAGCCAGGCTCGGGTAGTACACCTTGGGAGCCACTGGCTTACCTTGTCCATCTCTCCAGAGTCCAGAAGACTCTTGCCCACATCCCTTGGACTTCCAGACTGCCTTTTCCTGAATGAAACACAAATTTTGCATCTCAATTAATTTTAGCATGTCAATCGTTTGAAAAGTCATCATTTGTTCAGTTGGTACATTCATTTTTAACCCTGATGCCCATTTTGCAGCTTCGTCTGTTGTTGCCCAGTGACAACGGATCATCTTCACATGTATGGGCTTTACACTTAATTACCGCCACTGTCTTAGGCAATTGGATTGCTGTTAATAGTCCTTTTATATGTCTGGAATATGCAATTGGTGTGCCTGCTACTGTCATAAATTTTCTCAGATGCCATAGAGCACCAAAATCATGTACTACCCCGAAGGCATACCTAGAGTCAGTGTAGATATTAGCAGATTTACATTCCGCTAATTCACACGCCCTCTTTAGTGCCACCACTTCCACCACTTGGGCCGAGTGTGGTGGGCATAAAGGTTCAGCCTCTATAACGACCTTGTCATTTACCACAGCATAACCTGTACATAACTCTTCAGTGTCAGTTTGTCTATGACAACTCCCATCTGTGTAAAATGTCACATCTACATTTTCTAAAGGTGTATCCTGTATGTTAGGTCTTGCAGTAAAGGTTTGATTCAGATATTCCATACAATCATGTGCATCAATATATCTGCAGAACTCGCCAGCGACTCACCTCTCTCCACCCTTTGTGCATCATGTTGCACATATGGTAAATACTTAGCTGGATTTAACGTACTGCACCTTTTGATGGTGATGTTTGCAGGTGCTATTAAGGCTAGTTCCCATTTTGTGAATCTAGATGAGGAAACATATCTGGTTTGGGCAGAGTTTAGTAAAGCAGATACAGCATGGGGAGTATAGACAATCATATCATGGCCTAGTACCACATCCTCACTCTTACTGACCAATAGAGCAGTTGCTGATACACTTCTTAAACACGTTGGGAGTGATCTTGCCACAGTGTCCAATTGTGCACTGTAGTATGCTATGGACCTACTGGCATCACCATGTTTTTGTGTGAGGACACCTGCTGCACAACCATCACCTTCTGTACAATACAAATCAAAAGGTTTCTCATAATCAGGTATTCCCAATGCAGGTACTCTTGTCAGAGTATCCTTAAGATTAAGGAAAGCCTGCTCTGATTCCTCTGTGTGTATGACACGATCGGGCTTTGAGCAAGAGACTAAGGACCTCATTCAGAGTCGGTCGTTGCAGCCGCACGGTCGTACGCCACCGATGTTCGCTATACTGCACATGCGTAAAGTTCGCAATGCGCGTGCGCAAACTAGCCGCTGCGATCAGAAATTTCTCTCTCCTTGAACACAGCCAGGTCAGTAGTTTGAGTGACAGATGGAGGCGTTTGTGGGTGGTAACAGGGGAAGGTGCTTGAAAACGGGGGAGTGGAGATCCGAACGCAGGCGCGCCTCATTATGCGAACCGCGTTTTATGGGAGTGCATACGGATTATGGGAGTGCATAATTAACAAAGTAGCATCATGGCACATGTGACATGGGAGGTTTTTACACTGACATGATCGTAGAGCTTAAGAGAGGGTATGGTCAACCTTAAGCTCTACGACCAGTTCCGATGGTTACCGATGGTCTTGATTAATCCTTATATGCCCGGAGATGACATGCAATGCGTACAAGAAGGGGGCATATTTTTTTGTCTTCCGACTGCTTCCTCCCCTTGGTCGGCCAACTACCGATCTGAACTTAGGGACCCAACTTGCGAGGGAATCATTTGAATATCTGGCCCCTTTTCCTGTGCGGCCGCTTCAACCGACTCTGAATGAGGTCCTAAGTCCTGTAATGGCAAGGCCAAAATAGAAAAACCTGGGATCCACATTCTGCAGCATCCACACATTCCCAAGAAGGTACGAATTTGCTGTTGATTCTGCGGCAGTGTCATGTTCTGTATGGCTTGGATTCTGTCATTTTTCAGATGTCATAACCCCTGGATTAGGCAATGTCCCAAGTATTTAACCCTGGACTGACATGGCTGTAGTTTGTCCTTAGCAACCAAGTGTCCTGTTTGCGAGAGATGAAGCAATAAAAGTTTAGTATCATTTAAACATGACATAAACGAATCAGAACATAACAAAAAATCATCCACATATTGTATTAGAACAGATCCATTGGCAGGTTGAAAAGATTGTAAACAGTCGTGTAAGGCCTGGGAGAAGATACTGGGGCTGTCTATGAAACCCTGGGGCAATCGTGTCAATGTTTATTGTACACCCCTGTATATAAAAGCGAATAGGTACTGACAGTCATGATGAAGAGTTACAGAGAAGAAAGCAGAACAGAGGTCAATGACAGTGAAATGGGTTGCATTGGGTGGGATCTGCATAAGAATGACAGCTGGATTTGGCACTACAGGAAATTGGCTCTCTACCACCTTATTAACCCCTCTAAAGTCTTGTACCAGCCTATAACCCCTCCCACCACTCTTCAGAGGAAAAATGGGACTGTTGGCTACACTTGCTGTATGGACTAAAATTCCCTGCTGTAATAATCACTCAATTATGGGATAAACCCCTAACTCTACCTCCTGTTTTAATGAGTAGTGGGGAATTTTTGGAGCTTGCCTACCGCTTTTTAGATTTACCATTATGGGAGCTACATTTGCCATTAATCCAGGGTCCTGTCCATCCTTGGTCCAAAGTGAATCTGGAATTTGGGATAACATTTGATCTACCTGAGATGGATTTTTACCTGAACTGGTTGAGTGATACATTATCCTTTGTTGAGTGTCCAACATATCCCTCACCTCGTGCGCAACTCTCTTTGGAATATCTAGAAATATATCATCAGGGGTACAATATATGACACATCCCATCTTACATAACAAATCCCTTCCCAGTAGGTTAGTAGGAGCCGCTGTTGCCAGGAGGAAAGAATGCCTGGTATGCAATGGCCCGATAGTGACCTCTGTGGAATTGGTTAAAGGATAATGTTGCACTTTACTAATTACACCCATTGCTGGTACTATCTCACTGGTCACCTGTTAATTAGCTGGAGATTTTATCACTGATCTGGTCACCACTGTGTCTACAAGAAAAGGATATTTAGTACCAGCTACATCAACCATCATCACTGGTTCTTCCCTAGTACTTCCCGCTAACCTGACTATTTGTAGACTACAGGTATGACCTAACCCCTAGCGTTGACTCTCACTCTCCAATACAGCATTTAAGGCCACTATTGGAGCTGGTGACTGTTGTGAATTTCCTGTACTCTGTGTATATCCTTGATGGGGATATCCAGGTAATCCCTGGTTAGGGGGTCCTACCTTCTTCACCTTACAATTCCTACTTACATGTCCCACTTGGTTGCAGTTGAAGCACCTTCGTGAGTGCGGTGGGTGAAAGTGTTGCTTTGAGCGGTACGGAAAGATTGTGGGTGTGGATAAGGATTTTGAGGGTAATATGGTGGTTCTGGATAGTATGGGTTTTGAGGCTGTGTGTGATAAGTGGGGTAAGGTTGTGTTTGTGGTGGTGCAGGATTGGTGAGGACGTGTAGCTGTGCAGGTGCATGTGTGTCTGGTGGCTGTGATGTTACAGTCATTCCTTCTAGAGCTTGAATACTAACAGCCATTAGGCTCTTGCTCTGGGTCTCTCTCTTTTTGAGGATGTTTTTATCATGTTCAATAGCGGATTCTATGAGTGTGTCTACAGTAACTCCTCTCCAGCCAGGTAGTGAGGTCTGAACCCGGGTCTTTAGATTCTCTTTTAGACCATCCATAAGTACAGTTATGATCATTCCCCTGTGATGAGTGCTATCTTTAATATCCTCTATCCCAGTGTACTGGGTGATAGCCTGCAGAGCTTGGTTACAGTAATTCTCTGCAGATTCACTCTCTTTTTGTTTTATGGTGAAAATTTTACTCCAGTTAACTACTACTGGAAAATAAACACCCAATTGAGTTATTATGCGGGTAATATTACCTTGGTTACTCTCATCTGTTATGGGACCATCTCCATCCAATATGCAATCCGTGATAAACTTTTTCACATCGGTATTGTGTGGAAGACAAGCCCTTAACACCACTCGCCAATGTTTATTGGTTGGCTCGTGAGCACTACTCAAATTTTTCAAAAATCTTTGGCATTTGGCTAATTCCTTTTTAGGATCAGGAAAATCATTCATTATGGAATTTAGCTCCGCTCTTGTCCAAGGACAATGCATTGCTACCTCCCTTGTGGGCACTACACCATTCGCATCCGCATTCCCATTGGGAACAGTTATTGTCCGGATGGGATGCAGACTGGCTGCACTGCTACTGGATTGAGTCTATTACTGCTATGTATTTGATTAACAACATCCTTTACGGGTGCAGTGGATGTTAACACTTCCTGTACTATCACTGATGAAGATGGCGGCACCACTTGTGCTTGTTGTGATGGAGCATTTAACATGTGTACAGAATGGGAAATGGCAGACATAACAACAGGTTCATCATCCGCATCATAAACATTTTCTTTGTGATTACTCAAGAGAGGGTACATGTTACTTGTTACATTTTTATGGGTTTTTACAATGACTGTACCTGCACCCCCATCCGCATAGGGCGCGCATGCACCTCAGTTTAGCACTGCGTGTGCACTCTCCTGTAACGTGCTCACAAAGCTAGTTTGCATTGCGTGCACAACTTTAAGCCACGCATCCCTCTCACACTGCCACAACTTTAAACACTCGTTATATTTTACTTTTTTCATTCGAAAGCGCATCATACAGATGCTATCTTGGACATTGATCAATACCTCCTTATCAAGCTGCCAATTCTGGGGAAAGGTCTAACACTCTTAATTGTCATTTTAAACCATACATCACAATACTTAGTCACATAAGCACCGTACTTAGTATGCATAATATGCCGTGCCGACCCAAGTGGCGCTTCCAACAGCAGCACATCATCTAACATCTCTACCGTTTGCTTGGCTCCCATTCTGGGAGAACCCTAAGCTTTTCAATATAGATTTAAACTGGTAAAAGACAGTCAAGATACTTTCACTTACCCGCGGACGATATTAACAGGATGCACCCACACACACCTATGGAAGAATAACCAGGCTGCTTCCACGCACCTAATCCCTTTTTGACTACCTTTCACCTGCTAGCATGTAGGTATTCCAATAACACCTACCCTTTTCAGTGATTTTGTCCACCCTCAACTCAGTTCACAATCACAATTCAGCCAAAACTGTGCGGTTCAATTACAATACTCAAATAACCCTTACTGATCACTGAATACTGTAATCACACTGAGAGCCGAAACTACAACAAAGACAACAACTACACCTGCTTATGTGTATAGACTGCGGCATCTACTACCGAGCCACTATGCTGACACCAGGCGCCTCGCACTTAAGGGTCATTCGATGCCCTTAACTAGGGAACATGTTACCCCTACTAACAAATATTCACTGTTACACACCCTTTTCCTGCGCAGAAAAATACACGTTTTCCCAGACTATGGCAACACTGATCATCAGGGGCAGGTTGGGAATTTAAAGTGGCCCTGGAAAATATTTTGAAAGTGGCCCCATGTGCGCTCGCCGAAGCAGTAGGTGTGGCCCCGTGGCAAGGGGTTTGGCCTTATGTGAAATTCCTGAAGGCTGCTCCCCCCCATTTTTGTTATTCTGGGGGCATGCCCACCGCTACATGAGCTGATGCATATGCCCTCTATATGCAGGCACACACAAACAACATACTGTCACACACATATGCAGTCACACGCATAAACATACATACTGTCACACACATACATACTGTCACACACATATGCAGTCACACACATATGCAGTCACACACATAAACATACATACTGTCACACACAAAAACATACATACTGTCACACACATAAACATACATACTGTCACACACTTAGATACTGTCACACACATATGCAGTCACACACATAAACATACATACTGTCACACACATAGATACTGTCACACACATATGCAGTCACACACAAAAATATACATACTGTCACACACATAAACATACATACTGTCACACACAAAAACATACATACTGTCACACACATAGATACTGTCACACACATATGCAGTCAGACACAAACATACATACTGTCACAGACAAAAACATACATACTGTCATACACAGATACTCACACACATAAACATACATACTGTCACACCCAAAAACATGCATACTGTCACACACATAAACATACATACTGTCACACACATAAACATACCTACTGTCACACACATAGACATACATACTGTCACACACATAAACATACATACTGTCACACACATAGATACTGTCACACACATAGACATACATACTGTCATACACATAAACATACATACTGTCACACACATAGATACTGTCACACACATACTATCACACACATAAACATACATACTGTCACACATAAACATACATACTGTCACACACATACTATCACACACATAGATACTGTCACACAAATATGCAGTCACACATATACTCATACATATATACAGACACATAGTCACACTTATACACATCTATATAGTCACACACATATATACTGTCACCCACATACACATACTGTCACCCACAAATGCAGTCACACATACATACTGTCACACACATACACATACTGTCACCCACATACATACTGTCACACACATACACATACTGTCACCCACATACATACTGTCACACACATACACATACTGTCACCCACATATGCAGTCACACATACATACTGTCACACACATACCAATACCGTCACCCACATATGCAGTCACACATACATACACATACTGTCACACACATACACATACTGTCACCCACATATGCAGTCACACATACATACTGTCACACAAATATTGTACACATGCATACTGTCACACACATATACTCATACATACATACAGACACAGTCACATACACATACATACTGTCACACACATATGCAATCACACACATATACATACATACTGTCTGTCACACACATGTCACAAATACACTTAGACAATACTATAGTGTCCCACTTACCTTACATTATACAGCTGCTCCTCCTCTCAGTGCTCCCATCCATGCTGCTCCTGGCCCTGACTTCAGACAGTGCCGTGTAGCTCCATCCCCTACTCTGACTCCACTTCCACCATTCTTCTCAATTAATTTCAGATCGCAGCTGCTGTAGCTGCCATCAAAGACTGGGGGGCCCTTCAGAGAGAGGGGGGGGGACACACAGGGGCACTTGAGCAGACGAGGAGGGGAGGAGGGAGGGGCGATGTACCGAACCTGTGCTGCTGCATAACTTACCTTTCCTGCCGGTCCTGGGGCCTCTCCACTTCTTACACTATCAGCGGCCCGGGCCTCGGCACTGCTAGTTGTGACAGGCAGCCGGCGGGCTTCCTGTAAAAAAAGAGACTGCTAAGCTTTGGGCGGGTGACGTGTATAGGGGGTGGGGCCACAGGTGACAAGCGGTCCCACAACCCAATCGGCCCACCGAGAATCTTCCCGCTGTAGGTAACTGCCAATCCGCCCCTGCTGATCATGGTATTTACAACAATGCTATCTATCAATATCACCGTGAACTCTCAACGGATTTGTTTTAAAACACGTGGCAGCAATACAGGAAATACGTATATGCTATTGTGCGACTAGTCGCATACACAATAATGCGACTACTACACAAAACGTATTATTACCCTTACGCTATTGTGCTACTTCCCCTTTTAAACATAAAAAAAATCTAGCAATGAAGGAAAGCAAACTTTTTCCTCTCTTGTCCCTGGATTCTAATCAGCGCTCCTTAAGCCACAATCATAACGGGTAGCGGACTCTCAGCAACAAAGTGGTAGCAGATTTTCGAAAGGCACAATGCGTTCTCTTGCTATGGTGCCTACACCCGTTTGCTGAGAGATCGCTGACCGAGTGTTACTAAGTGACCGGTAGCGTGATTCACACTGTGAGCCCCCAACTATAGATTCCTACCTATCGATTCCTACCTACCTATACCTTCTAATATTGTTGCTATTTAGCGTTATGAGTCGCACAAGAAATAAATGCTTTCAGACTTTGAGTGTGGTTCCAAAGCACAAAAAGTTATTATTCAATATAAAAACAGATGGTTACACGCTGTGATCTAAATACAATTAGCGCAAATAAATCATACAGACCCAAGGTATAGTTGTTACATATGCACGCGCTCTGGACCCAGATACCGACATCAATATAGAAACCTCAGTCAAATGCAAGGCAAGAAGACTGGCATCCAAGTTTAGAGAGCCCACATATATACTCTTACAGGGAAAGCCAATACAATAGAACAGTTTGGCATGATTCCATTGGTTCTTCTTCCTGGTTCTTGTTACAGTATAGTTCATAGGTCAATTCGAATGGACACAAACCAGCCTCCAACAGCCCTTTGTGTCCTTTTTCCCGCTGCATAATAAATCTAAGCTGGCTACATTACAAAGTACATTTTAATGTTTAACTCTCTATAGTCCATAGTTTGCAGACACATGTTGCGATCTTCTCACCGATGGTACCGGAAATCTGCAAAGACACAGTGGATCAGTACAACACCAAACACAGTCTGCTTACCATGTACTAAACCTTAGATATCAAATTACATTTATTTCACAACATTAATAATGCTGAATAAACCTTGAATATTATACTTTAATGCTAGGGAACCTTTTATGTAAGAGTGTAAGTATTGGGAAATTGAGAAAAGACGCAAGTTAGCGTTGTGCGACTACGTGTTTTGTGGAGTACACTATGGTATGTGTTTTGCAGAGTTAATCATTTTATATGTTTTAGTGACTGCCTGTATTTATGTGGTGAGAACTTTTAACTTCTTTCTATTGCGTGGGAATCGCACGATGCTCAATAATAGAATTGCCGTATGTACTTATAATGGGCGAGATTCACTAAAAATGGCGCTGGGCGGCCAGTCACAAAATGGCGTCTCATTGCCATTCGCAAAATGGCATCTTGCAGATTTAATTTTAAACCGATCCTGTCTCAGCCAATTATATGGCTTCGACAGGTCAAATACCAGAAAGGGCGTGGCAACTGAAAAATGGGCGTGCCAAAATGACACGCCACCCATTTCTTGTCAGTCTGGGAACATTCTTTTCCATGCCATATGCACCTTACCTATACGGTGGTTTCTCACAATGTGGAACCTTTGAAGAATACATCCTCACTGGCATGACGGTGTCTTCAGGTGGTGTTCAATATTCATGTAGGTCACATCATCTGGAAGATGCCTGTTTGTGTAGGAATATCATCAAGGTCATCATCATACGACAGCGGTTCAACCAGACTCGTTCCCCCTGTGTAACTTCCTTCCCACTGCGTCTCTCAGCCACACCATCATCTCACTGCATCGTCTCTTAGCCACACCATCACCTCCCCTCTTGCGTCATCTCTCAGCACACCATCACTGCCCCCCCTGTGTCAAGTCTCGGCACACCATCCACTCCCTACTGAGACGTCTCTCAGCACACCATCACCGCTCCCCTGCATCAATTCTCAGCACACCATCATCTCCCCAATGCATAATTTTCTCAGCACACCATCACCGCCCCCCCTGCATCAACTCTCAGCACACCATCACTCCCCCCTACGTCGTCTCAGCCACACCATCACCTCCCCTGTGTCATCTCTTAGCACACCGTCACCTCCCCGCCTGCATCGTCTCTGTCACACGATCAGCTCCAATCCTGCATCGTCTCTCAGCACACCATCACCTCCCCCCGCATTGTCTCTCAACACACCATCACCTCCCCCCTGCATTGTCTCTCAACACACAGACACACACTGACACAGATACACAGACATATTTACACACACGACATATACACACACACTGACACATGTACACACACACTGAAAGCCTATACATACACACACACACTGACACATATACACACACTGAAAGCCTATACAGACACACACTGACTTCATACAAATGCAGCCAACAGCTGCCCTCCCTCCACCAGCACCACACATAAAAAATTAACATCCCCCCTCCCACGGCAGCTTAGTCATCCACCCCTAACCCACCCAGCAATAACTTACCTGCAGTGAGCGGAGACGGAGAATGCCAGGGATGGAAGAATCACTCCTCACCCAGCACAGACGGCAGCTGTAGTCCAGGTCAGGAGGAGAACAGAGCTGCTAGGAAGGCTGCCTAGGAGGGGCTGCATGCTTCCGCTGCAGCCCAGCCAACACAGGCTAGCAGGCAGTGGCACACTTGCCTGCTCCGTAAAGTGCAGACAGGACACAATGGTGGTGGGGGTCGGGCGTGCGGTTACGATGCCATGGCCGGCGATGCCCCCCTCTGCAGGGCTTGCCATGGCACCCAGGGCACGTGCCCCGCTCGACCCCCTTAATTACGCCACTGGCTGCTGGTACAGGTGGTGGTTACCCCTATATTGCCACCTACCTGGAACTTAAAGAGCCACTGAAGGCCCTGATCCCGCCGGAAGTTGTACGGAGGGCGCATGGCGGGACACTGATCGTCTAAGGCAGCCTGGTAATTATTTACATAAAATTTTATCACTACAAATATTATTTAATGTTTTGTTTTTTATAAAAAAACAAAGGGTGTTTAATAGAATAATCTATTTAAAATGTTCAGTGTGCCATAAACAGGCTGTTGTGAAGGTGGTTATAATTCTGACATTATCTAAATTTAATGTATGTGTTTGATGTGTGGTTTATTTGCATATGTATCAAGGTTTGGGGTTATGTTAAATATGTAGATACTGCATTGTGAATACATGGCCCTGATTCAGACCCGGACGCAGGTGGCCGTTCGCACGTTCGGCGTACGTGCCGAAAAATTTAAATTCAAGCGCTCGCTCGTAATTTCGTACGCAGCTAATCTTCCGCCCCATAGTCTCCCAACCCCTCCTCTAGCTAACGAGCGAGCCAAATTGTGACCGTACATCTCCAATTTTGCATGCAGGGAACGCTCGCACAAGTCCAAACCGGAAGTGGGCCTGTCAGATTTTGATTACCTGCTCGTTCATTCTGCATACCTACTTCAATCGTATCATGCCAATCAAGATATCAATTAGCTTAATTGCTTTTCACATGTTTGCAAGCAATTCTTTTTTTTTTCATTTTCAATAAACTTTACTCTTGTCCGTGTTTGTTTTTTCAAGCAGAATACGTATGGTTTAAACAATGGTTTCCTTTATCCAAAATACATGTATTTGTCATTTTTCATATTGTTTTCCGTGTGTTGGCTGACGCATATTTTACTTGTTTCATTTTTTTATTTAAATTAGCTAACGCATGTCACTGCATTAAGCCAATCATAACTCACATTAGATTTTTTAGCCTGTCGAACACATGATTCATACACTAACCAATAGAATGGTTCCTGTTAATTTTCCAAATACATTAGCCAATCAAAATTATTATCTGGTCTTTATTAAAATTGTTTTTTCCAAAATCCACCATTGCCATCATGAGAGCCTCTGCGTTCACCAGGCGGGAGCTTCTTGTACTGACGGAGGTAATGGACCGGCGGATAACCAGCCAGCCTCCCCCCATTAGCAACAGAGAGAAGCGTTCCGCCTATGCGGAGGTTCGCCGCCGCCTGCGCTCCTTCGGCTCACGCCAACAGATCGGCCAGCTGGAGTGCAGGTGGTCGGATCTGCAACGCCATACGCCACGCTTGCTGGCATGTTTTAGACAGTGTATAGCTGAAAGTAAGTCTTTTTTTTTTGCTTTCCTTTTTTTTTTTGCGGCCCTATCTGAGTGTGCATGTTTGCATTCTTGGCCTGTTTGTTTATTTACTACATATCTGCGTGTACATGTTTTCATTCTTGCCCTGTTTGTTTATATACTACATATCTGCGTGTGCATGTTTTCATTCTTGCCCTGTTTGTTTATTTACTACATATCTGCGTGTGCATGTTTTCATTCTTGCCCTGTTTGTTTTTTAGTCCATATCTGCGTGTGCATGTTTTCCTTTTTTTTTATTTATAAATAATTTTTTAGGATTTTTTCAAAGTAAAAAATTACACAAAACTTAAATTGTTATCCATCATTTAGGGGCAGAGCGCAGACTATGCCGTCATCGGCAGCGACGACGTCGGCCTCGTCCCCTATCCCCAACTCCCAGCCAATCCTCCTCTCCCCAACCTACCCCTAATTCACCCTCCAACCCAGCCTGGCCAGACCCGGACGCCCCTCCCTCTAGGATACTTCCCATCCCTCAAAATTCCCCCTCCCCTCAACCCCCCTCTCTCTTTTCATCACCCTCCCCTCCAACCACCCCTCTCTTTTACACCCCCTCCCCACCTTCAGAAATCACTCCTCCTACAACAGACCTGCATTGGCCTACCTCCAAGGAGGACGATGGTGGGGCTACAGGTCCAGGCGTCATTGTCAACGGTATGTTTCCTTTTTACCTTTTTTTTTTATTGTTTTTTGGTGGATGTTAGCCTTTGCCTGTGCATTTTTCAAATTTTAGTTATTTATAATGTTTGTTATATATATCTTGGTTTAAAAATGTCTATGATGTTTTCCCCTTACACATATCACACATGTCCAAACACTCATACTTGTATCTCTTGTTTACGGTACCCACAAATGTAGTTTTTGTGCGTACTTCTCCATTTTTACATTTTTTAGTTTTCAGAGTCATTTTTGGGAATTTACTTGGGCCAAGAATGTTGGCTTTGAATTGTAATGTTTGTCCAAATTGTCACTTTTTGTAAAGTTGAATTTCCTTTTGAAGTTGTTTGTCAAACAAAATTATGTTTTTTTTTTAGTAAGCACCTCAAGTTTTTAACCAACAGACGACCAGAGGCGGCTGACGGAGGCAGCAGCGTGTGTGCAGAGGCTGAGGGGCCATGTTATAGGCATGCTGGTGGTCCTTGATCACATGGCGGGGATCCTGCGCCATTAATTTTTTGTTTTGTCCAAAATTTGGACATGTTTGATAAAAATTAAAAAAAAAGTTTGGTTTAAAGTCTCATTCCTTCTCTGTAAATATTATATTGTTTAACCTTACATAAGTCGACTTGCAGCAAGTTTTTTAAAGTAATGTAACTTAGATTGTAGAAAGCTGAATTATGTAAGCTGGCTGGCTGGGGGGGTAAGGTAAATATTAAATGAAACCTGCTTAGGCCGAGATTAGAAAACATACTGATTCACCATAATACCTTTGGGTGTTTGTTTTGAGCCACTAAGCATGGTAAAATACTGTAAAATTGTAATCATTACAGGATTATCCCTTAAGCAAGTTTTCATTTTTTGAACCAGGTTACACTTGCATGTAATTTAGAAAGGAAATGTTTTTTTGAACATAACAAAAAAATTTTTAATCGAAAATAAAAAACACAAAGTGATTTTTGACAATCAATACACACAGTGAAAACACTCTAAAAAAATCAGCCTACACCCAAAAAAACCAAATAAAAAACAATCAAGAACTGTTTGACGAAGTAGCATGCCAACATGATTCCACAAATGAGTTGCCGCCAAATTTGGTCCAGAAGTTAAATCCAATGTGTCCACATGAAGTAAATTTTTAGGATCAGGTAGTAGTCATCATTTTCCCGAAAAATATTATGGAATAAAACACAAAAAAAATTAAAATTGATAATTTCATTATTACATGTCTACATTGTGTCATCTAACTTCATTTGGGACAATAATTACCTAAAAAATCAGGCCACCACATCATCGCGTATGGCCCCCCCACATACTGACCTCCGACCAACCTCGGAGGGGCCATCCTCAGGCAAGGCATCCTCTGGCTGCATTGGGACACCACTCCTTATGGCGATGTTGTGAAATATCCCACACAGGACCACAATTTTCAAAACAATATCCGGCAAATACATGAGCTCACCACCAGAGCGGTGGAGGCATCTGAATCGGCCTTTTAAAAGGCCGATACAGTGCTCCACCACTTGCCTGGTGGCTGTAAGTGCGGAATTATACTCACTTTGTGGCCCTGGTGTGGGAGCCAAATAAGGAGTGAGCAGCCAGGGCGTGCAAGGGTAGCCACTGTCTCCTGTGAAAAAGTTACAAAATCAGGATCACTGTGTATCAAACTTTGTATTGGTATCTTAAAAAGGTCTCCACTTACCCAGAAGCCATGCATCACCAGCTTGTAGGTTGTTTAATTTATGCCAAATCCCTGATTGCCGGATGACGAATGAGTCATGTGCACTCCCAGGTAATTTTGCATTCAGGGGCAGGATCTGGAGGGAGGCATCACATACCACCATTACATTCAGTGAGTGATAGTGTTTTCGGTTCCGAAAAATGGCCTCCAGCCGTGCTGGAAGCTGAAGTGGTATGTGAGTACCATCCACAGCCCCTATGATGTGTGGGAAGCCAGCTATTTGGTAAAAATTGGCCTTCGCCACACTAAGGGAACCCATATCCAAAGGCATTTTAATAAAATGATGGAGGTGCTTGAAAAGGGCCTCCATCACTGCCCTCAGGATCCTTGAAAAGGAGGATTGGGAGATTCCCGCAACTATTCCCACCGTGGTTTGAAAGGATCCTGAGGCACAGAAATTTAACACCGCCATTAATTGCGTAAGTGGTGGTATTGCTATAGGACTGTCAATTTGCCGCTCAAGATCACTCTCTATTAATGAGAGAGTGTCTATGATGATTTGGTGCTGAAGACGGTAGCGCCTTAACACCTCATCATCGGGCATTCCAAAAAGGGTGACACGTGTTCTATATATCTGGGGCCTTGCACGCCTACGATGCCTACGCCTGGGACGAGATTGAGGTTGGTTGGCTTCCGGCAGCATGGCCACAATAATCCGACCAACATCAACCTGAAATGGTAAGTAATGTAGTTAAGGTATGTTGCCCAAAAAAATTCCAAAAAAATACTTATCTTTTCGTTAAAATCCAAAGATGCTTACATGCCGAGGTATTGTCATGATTTCAAAAACCTACATTTCAAAATCCAAAAAAAAGTTTAGAATTTCGGGTGGCCATTTTGTAATCTTGTGATTTTAAAAAATGGGCCAAAATAAAGGGTGGGAGCACACATTTCGAACAATAGAAAAACTACATTGAGAGGACTTCCACAATTTGCCCCAAAAAAAGCACCCAAAAATTTGAACGCTAAATGGTTCGCATTTTTACAAGGGGAATGAAGCCTACAAAAGTGCGCTAAATGGATCGCATTTTTACAAGGGGAATGAAGCCTACAAAAGTGCGCTAAATGGTTTGCATTTTTACAAGGGGAATGAAGCCTACAAAAGTGCGCTAAATGGTTTGCATTTTACAAGGGGAATGAAGCCTACAAAAGTGCGCTAAATGGTTTGCATTTTTACAACGGGAATGAAGCCTACAAAAGTGCGCTAAACGGTTCGCATTTTTACAAGGGGAATGAAGCCTACAAAAGTGCGCTAAATGGTTTGCATTTTTAACATCCCCAAAAACCCTAAAAAAAAACCTTAATGAGTCCAAAATATGCGAAGAACAATACATGAACATTTAAAAATCAAGTTAAAATCCAAACTTACCAATACACGATAAATAAGTCACAGAACAAAAACGTCGTTGGGGCACAGCCAAAAAAAACCTACAACCAAAAAAAAAAACATTATTTTTTGACCCCAAAAAACAATTTTGAAGATCCATAATTTACACAAGGATGACGGGAAAAAACTTACACAAAAAATACACCACAAAAAAAACCACACCAAAAAATGCGAACAGAAAGTTGTTAAAAAAAAAAAGCCTCGAACACACTCCAAAAAACCTCCTCCAAACACTACTCCCTCCAACAATACACTCCGAACCACGCAACCTCCAACAAACAACACCCGCCACCTCGACTCGAGTCGCCAAAAGCCATAAATAGTGTTTCGTTTCCCGCTCAAATTAAGGACGGATCATAGGAACGTACAATTAATGATGCGGTCGAATAATAAGGACGCATGTATAAATACGTCACGGAAAAAAACAAACAGTCTGGTGTAGTTCAAGTTTTTTCATGAAAAATGGCTACAGACCAGCCAAACAATGGCCAAGAGGCGGCCGGTAAGTATTTCTCTCATTTCTATTCAAGGATTATTTTGAACCAGAATATAGTGAAAGATTGACATCTAAATTTTAATTAATTTAATGTAAATAGGTATTGAGGATGACATGGAAGAGGCTGCTGTTCCCAGTATTCCGGCCAAAGCTGGCAAAAAGAAAAGGCAGCCACAATTCACAAGAAAGGAGATGGAGGTTTTGGTTCAGAAGTGTGTGGACATCCTGCCACAGGCAGACAGGAATATGGGTGTAAGCCAGAAGTGGAGAATGTGGGAGGAGATAGCCAGTGCTGTCAATAGAGTGGGTGATTATGTCCATCTAGCCCGGGATGTCAAACGCCGGTAAGTTAAAAATAAAAAAATAAAAAGTGGATACAGGGCCAAATAATGCAGGAATAATGCCAACTTTTTCACCTACAGATGGCAAGACTTCAAATATCGCATGAAGCAAAAACTGGCTGACAGGGCTAGGCATGCAAGGGGGACAGGTGGGGGTCCCACCCCTGTGTCATTGGAGCTGACTGATTTGGAAGAGCTGGCACAGGGGTGTGTGCAGGATGTGGAGGTGTTTGGCGTGTCCAACATGGATACGGACATGCCAGACTTTGCGGCTCCTCATGTTGTCCCAGGTAAATGTTGTGATGTAACCAACTCTGAAATGTTATTGTGACAATATGTAGATTCTAATGTGACTCTTTTCTCTTTTTTCTCCAGAGGAGAGCCTTGACCGCAGAATTTCTGCTGGCTCTGCAAGGGAGGAACCAGTACATCCGGCTGAGGACCCTGCAGAAGCCAGTCCAGGGCAATCCTCCTCGCAGGCAGTGGCACTCCTCACAGAACTCAATTTTAAATCGGATTACCATACGGAGATTCTGCAGAGGATGGACGCCAGTCTGCTACGGGTGGCTGAGGCCCTGGAGCAAAATGCTGCGGCCAACGTGACCATTGGTCAGGCCCTGGCTGAAAATACCAGGGCCAACATCAGAATAGCCAATGCCCTGGAGCAGCTCGTTCGCCAGCACATGGTGGAGCCGACCTCCCTTCCTGCCGGAACATCAGGATCCTCCACCTCTGGCCCAACAACAGCCATTCCTCCAAATGTGCCTAGCCCTGTGCCTAGTCCAGAGGCCACAACATCTGCCTCTGGACAGGCCAGACAGAGGACATCCCGGACCCGGTCTGGCGCCCACCCTACCCCAGCCAAACGGGGAAAAAAACGATGACAGCACTGGCTACTTTTCCCACACTCCTTCTGTGCTTGCCCCATATTCCTTTAGGGCCAAAACTTCCCTCTCCTTTCTTGTGAATTGTTTTTAATGTGTTTGTTTAAGTTTGCCAACACTGGTAATATGTTTGTCATAATTATTTCAGTTATTATTGCCTAACACTGCCCAAAAACTGTGTTTGCAAAATGCACATGAAATCTTTAAAAATGTGTGTATGAAATAAAAAATTTGACAAATGTTCTCCATTGTATTGTGACATTATTTTAAAAATGGTTTAGAGTTAATCCTGGCCCACAAGCCAAAAACGAAATCCAAAAAAAAAAAAAATGGGTTTAAAAAAAAAGGGTTCCTTAAGGAACACTATGAAATTAAAAAAAGGATGCAAATTCTCCAGGCCAAAGCAAAATGGTAAAATACACACAAACATGATGACATTATTGTTACAATATCACAAAACCCCCAAAAAATTGTAAAGAACATTCCTACAAATGTACGCTAATTGATTGTGTAATCCTGAAATTATCAGCTGAGATTTTCACCTGCGTACGGTTTTGTGCTAACCCAAAAAACTCGTTTCAAAACACATTACAAGCTGGTTTTCAATTCAAAGTTGATTGTTTTTCTGACAAGCCGTGATAAATCGATGAAACATCGAGGAGGCCCGGACCGGAAGACAAGCCCATCGCCATTGTGGTTGAGTAATCCACACCCCAAGCTGTGCGAGCAATTTGAACGGAAAGAGGATCAGCCAGTGACGTATGACTTGGTACGAACACATTTGACGTTCACATCAGATAATTTATGTACGCCCCAAAAACGCCTCGCCACGCCTGCGTTTTTCCATCTCCACCCCCGTCAACGCCCAAAAACAGCCTGTTCTGTCAATCACATTTGACATGTCACTTCCTGTTCGCAATTTGACGAAGGAGACAAAAAAAGCTCGCAATCTGCCGTACGCACATG
The DNA here is from genome assembly GCA_031769625.1 of Taudactylus pleione. NCBI lineage: Eukaryota > Metazoa > Chordata > Amphibia > Anura > Myobatrachidae > Taudactylus > Taudactylus pleione. The sequence continues at coordinate 3,300,064 of JAUIMM010000303.1, read as the reverse complement.
CGCAGTGTAACACCGGTGCATGCGTGGTTTCACAACATCGGAACGCAACGAGCGTACTGATGCTAACGAACGGCTCTGAATGAGGGCCATAATTTTAAGTCTGTACACTTAGGGCTCTATTTATTAACATTATTTTTACTAAAATAAAGTGAAAAAGGGTGTTTTCACACCCTTTTCACATTATTTTAGTTTCACCTGTAGTTATTACAGGGCAATTGGAGTAGAATTAGTAAAATTCTACTCCAACCCCTAGTATCACTTATTTTTAGTAAAGCAGATCGCATTTCCCATAATTGTAATGGGAAATGTGATCCGACCACAGTTACTAAAAATAAATTGTAAAAAAATACCGGGGGAAGCCCTGTGATAATAGCGTCGGTGGGGGGTAGTAACGGCGGTGGGGCGGCGCATGCGCGGGCTCTTAGTCGCGGTATTTTTTCCGAAAATACCGCGACTAGAGTGCGGATGGGATCCGGAGGGACAGAGATTTATCGCAAGCTCTGTCCCTGCAAGGGATTTATAGTAAATCCCTGTGATATTGCCTGAATTCGCAATGCGAATTCACTCGGTAATATCACACTACAATCCGCGTTCAATATGCGGATTGAAGTAAATAGAGCCCTTAGTAATAAATGCACAATGCTGCAGTTTGCACAGTAAAGTCTGCAGAAATAATACACTCCACCATGCAATTCCCAGTATTGTCAATGGGGACTACAATATGCACCCTATGTTCTTAGGAGCTCATTCAGACCCGCTCGCTAAGATGCATACTCTCGCTGCTGCCGATGGTATGCAGTGTGTATGCATCGCGCGCATACGTTTACAATGCAGTGCGCATGTGCATACCTTAGTAAAAGTTCAACAAGCATTTGCTCACTGCGCATAGACAGCCCAGCAGAGTGAGTGACAGGAGAAGCCGTTTGTAGGTGGTAACAGGGGCTGGCCATTAAAACCAGGGGAGTGGAGGTGCAAACGCAGGCGTGCCTGAGCATCTCAATGGCGTTTTAGAGGTGTGCATAATTAAAAGACAGCATCATAGTACACATAACCTGGCTTGTTTTTACACTGAAGTGCTCGCAGTGCTTGCGGCAGGGTATGGTAAACCTCAAGCGATGCGATCGCATCTGATGTACTGATGGCTGCATACACTTCCTGGACATGACAGGCACAAGTGGGCATCTCAAAACAGGCTGGTGGGTGTCTGCATACACTATGTGATCGCTCTCTAAGAAATACTGGGCATGCTAATGGATTGTTGTGCGGTAGTGATGCCTACGCAATTTGCATACACATCTTGCAAGCGATTGCATCTACTGAGAGGGTCTGAATCAGGCCCTTAGTTCAAAAATGCATAGCTATTACTTGTTCAATGAGTTGTACTTTTTAATCTGTAGTTAAAGTTTAAAATACACAGGGCTGTAACTAGGGTGGTGCAGCCGGTGCTGCCGCACAGAGCACAACAGAATGGGACTGAGAGACATGCACTGGGTCTGGAGGAATGAGGCTGAGACACGCTGGTGCTGAGGGAGCAAGGCTGAGAGCCACAGGTGGGCCTGGGGATGGAGAGATGCAGGGGTTCCTGTGGGTGGAGAGAGTATCAGGGGTTCCTGTGGGTGGAGAGACACAAGGGGTCCTGGAGAGAGGCAGGGGGGCCTGAAGATGAAGAGACACAGTGAGCCTGGAGAATCACAGGGGCCCTAGGAATGGAGACATAGGGGGGATCTGGAGTAACACAGGGGGCCCTGGATAGCCACAGGGGCCCTAGGGATGGAGACGTAGGGGGGATCTGGAGTAACACAGGGGGGCCTGGAGAGAGACAGACATTTTTTGATCAGTGAAATTCACAATTTGCCCGGCACAAAAACATCTGTTACTATATATTATTTTTATTTATTACCAGTTATTTATATAGCGTACACATATTTCACAGCACTTTACAGAGAATATATTTTGGCCATTCACATCAGTCCTTGCCCCAGTGGAGCTTACAATCTATATTCCCTACCACATGCTCACACACACTAGGGTTCATTCTTGTTGGGAGCCAATTAGCCTACCAGTATATTTTTGGAGTGTGGGAGGAAACCGGAGTACCCGGAGGAAACCCACGCAAGCACAGGGAGAATATACAAACTCCACACTGATAGGGCTGAGGTGGGAATCAAACCCATGCACGACCTCAGTACTAACCATTACACCATTTGTGCTGCCTATCTGGTTATGATGATGACATTGGTTATATTTCTACATAAACAGGCACCTTCCAGACAATGTGATCTCCTAATTGAATTGTGAATATCGGCAGAAAACGCTGTCCAGTGAGGCTCAAAGTCTTCAGAGGTTCCCCGTTGCAGCAAAACCACCATATAGGTAAAAAAAACACTTTCAAACTGACAGGCCTGTACCCAGCGCCGGCCTGATCATTAAGCATGTTACACAGGTGTGTAGGGAGCCAGGCACCCTGAACCTCGCAGACTTGGGTATAAAATCACACCCACCCACCTTTTCTCTGGCTTGATGTGAAGTAAAAGGAGAGGGAGGGCAGAGGGAGGTGTACGAAAAATGTGCAGCATACCAGCTATAATCAGGTCTACCCATCCCTGCCTGAACCTAATGCAGAAGGATGGAGAGCATCTAAAAGATCATTGTATCATTCACCAACATTTATATTGCCGACACTGCTCCCCTCAGTGGCTTTCAAAAGCCCCTCTAGACCCTTAGAGTAGGGTGTACCCTTCCCTCCTCCTCAGACCCTGCCCCTCAACAGACCCGCCCCCATTAGGGCTGCTTCCAGAAATTTCCCGGGCTGGTTTTCCATCCCAATCTGACCCTGGGGCCTATTCATCAACACTAAAATAAAGTTTTTAAGGACATTTTCCTTAAATAACGTTATTTTGGTATTCATGAACAGACTTCACAGATATCTGCTTGCTAAGTTCCCCTGCGTTAATTTCCACACTCCCCATACATTAGTATGGGGATGTGGAAATTGTGGTATTCATCAAATTCCGAAAATTATGAATTTTCGGAATTTGATGCAGTTACTATTCGCCACTGTGAGGTGGCGAATAGCAGAATCGACTTACCTGTATCCGCGTGTGCAGGTCCCCCGACGAGTCCCTCCGGCGCTCTCCTCCATCCTCAGGATCCGGAGGCTGGTCGGACATGTGTGCTCCCCAGCAGACCACAAGAAAGTTTAGAAATTTTTTTTTTTTTTCTCTAATCTGTCATGTGGTCTGCTGAGAAACCACATGACAGACCAGCAGCACGGAGCCGGAGGCTGCTGCGCGGACAGATAAGTCGGGGGGGGAGGTGAGCGGAGGGGGGAGGGGGGGTGTACACAAACTTAACGCATCTGTAGGCAGTGCTGCGCATGCGCTGGTTTTACAGATGTAACAGCTCATGCGCAGCACTGTTTCCAGATGCGATAAGGTAGTGTAGGCAGGGAAAAGTATATATTTCCTGAAAAGCTGTCATCGCAAAAATGACAGCTTTTCGGAATAGATACTTATGGAGAGGAGGAATGATGAATTCCACCTATAATTAGGTAGAACTCCATGCGAGTTCTACTTAATTATCTCTAGAGAATTTTTAGGTTTAATGAATAGGCCCCCCTGTCTCTTGAGATGAGAGAGACTGCTCCCACAGTTCCTAGGGAGCTGTTTGTGACTCACCATCAGGTGTGCCATGCAGTATGGTAGGTGGCAGCAGCGGCATAGTGTCCATAAGTAGCAGCAGGTCCTAAAGACCGTGACAGATCCGGCGGCAGCAGCAACAGCAGGTGTGTGACAGTGTCCGTGGGGACTGGGAGAGTGTTTGATCCCCGACCTAGTGACTCACAGTGGCACTGTTCTAGTGCTGCAGACTAGTCACAGTGTATGCACATGAGGGGCTTAAGGGTGGGGAATTATTCATCTCAAATTATTAATTACATTTATGAGAATCCCATTATAAAACTATTACTGTGTGGGCATAATGTGTATAAGGTGCATTTCTGTGTGGGCATAAAGTGTTTAAGGGGTTCTACCGTGTGGCGTAACGTGTATTAGGCATACTACTGTGTGGCGTAACATGTATAAGGGATTGGCGGTACTACATTGTGATGTAATGTGAATAACAAACACTAATGTGCGTTGTAATGTAAATAACGGACGCTGATGTGCAGTGTAATGTGAATTGCTGCAAAGCTCTTTCTGGCACAGGGGACCAAAATGCCTAGCTACGGCTCTGAAAATACATCATACATACCGACATTCAGTTCCCTCCTTCCGGGAGGGAGCTGAATGTCTGTGCACAGCGGGGGGCGTGGCCGGGCGATGATGCGGTTTTAGGGGTGGGACAGGGGCGGGGCCACTCGATTACGTCATCGAGGCTCCGCCCCCTCTTCACAATGCCGAAAATATTGGCATTGTGCAGCAGGGGGCGGAGCCACGATGACGCGATTCAGCGCGAATCGCGTCATTGGGCCCCCCGCTGCGGGGGTTCGTGTAGTAGTTGGGGGGGTCAGGCGGCAGCCGGGAGGCTTGCCTGCCTTTCCGGGGCGTCGGGAGCGGCACCCGATTTTCGGGAGGCTCCCGACCAAATCGGGAGGGTAGGCAAGCCTGAAATACATGTCTGTATTTTGTAAGACAGATCTTCAAATCTCGAGTTGGGTAGCATGTTTTTTGTATCAATCTTTTTTTTTTTTTCTTTGCCAGCCATATGCATTGTGTCATACTTACCTACTTTACATATCTGCTCCTCGGGAGAGCAGACACTGGTGACTGCTTAGGGGGACGGGACCGACTTACTATGTCATTAGGCCCTGCCAACACTTCCGGGACAGTAGGTAAGTATGCATTGTGTCATATAATAATTTTCTATAAAGTATGAAATGTGTTGTTGTTATACCAAACAGTCCAGCATTCACACACACAGTGAAAACTATTTTGCACAAAAAGCATTAAACTCTTTAAGTAAATGACTTGCATGCTGGCACTTCCACAACAAATGAATAGGCACTGTTTATGAAGTGAACAATGTCACATACAGACTAATATTTTACAACATGGCAAACTAAATGGGTGGTTTCTTTTAAAGTAAAAGCCTGTTTGTTTGGGGCCCTAGTCATTTTATGGCATCCATTTTGTATGTGGTCCTGCAGCCTAAGGCCTTTTAGCTAATAAGTTGGTAGAGAGTTACAAATGTGTGAGCTAAAGTGTAAACCAATCAGTATTGAAATGTAATTTTGGTGTGGATCTAAATGTCTTTTTTTTTGGCAAAAGGCATTCATTTTCACCTTTAAAATAAACTTGATTAATTTAAACATACAGCCCAGAAACAGTAAAGCAATTTAGGCTGTACATTTTAAAAATACATAATAAAAAAATAAACATTGGGGTGACATATTGTATGTTTTCTTATTTTATTTGCAGTCTTGGTTCAAAAAAAGTACATACACAATATACATTTACATCTTTAGAAACACCTCATGACAACAAACAAAAAATGGCAGCTGCTCAATCAATCTGGCAGTACTTTTCAGGTGCATGAAAGGGAGGGGTCATACCAAGTAGAAAAAGGCGGGGAATTTTTACCCCCTATTGTTCCTCAGCACACTGAATTATACTTGCAACAATATATGAAGACTTTTGGGGTGCTTTGCGCCCCACACATGAACACCTTAGTGTTAGGGACTGCTAGTGACAGAGAAGCCGTGACGTGGCCTAGCAACTTCCCATGTATTTGCAAATGCATGCAACCAATATCTCTGAAGTTCTATTACCATATAGTGTTCATATATTTTTGCAAGTATAATTCAGTGTGCTGAGGAACAATAGGGTGTTAAACCCCCCTCCCTTTTCTACACAATATATGAAGACTATATGGTAACAGAAATTCAGAGATATTAGTTGCATGCAGCTTCCCTTGTATTTGCAAATGAATGCAACTAATATCTCTGAATTTCTATTACCATATAGTCTTCATATATTCATATATTGTGTAGAAAAGGGAGGGGGGTTTAACCCCCTATTGTTCCTCAGCACACTGAATTATACTTGCAAAAATATATGAACACTATATGGTAATAGAACTTCAGAGATATTGGTTGCATGCATTTGCAAATACATGGGAAGCTGCTAGGCCACGTCACAGCTTCTCTGTCACTAGCAGTCCCTAACACTAAGGGGTTCACGTCCAGGGTGCAGGGCACCACAAAAAACATCCAACCCAGGACCCCCCCATGGCATCACACGAAAAATGGAAAAAGGGTGACAGTGCAGTGTAAAGTATAGACGTGTGCGAGTAGTTAAGTGTTGAAAAAGGGGTTAAAATATATGTGAAAAAATTACATGAATAAAAACAAACATAAAAGGTGATGTGAAAAGCAACTATGTGTATTAAGTGGTGATGCCCTGGGGAGGCCCAGCCAGAGTAGCCCAGGGGGCCCTTCGCCCAAACGCTCACCCCAAATGTAATATATACCAATTATAAGGCCTCATGGTAAAGGCACATATATATTTTGTCAAATGTAAGGCCTCATGATAAAGACACATATATAAATGCATCCAAATTGAGAGCAAGCTTACCTGGGAGTCACCCCTGGGATCTCCAACTAGCACTACTAGAACCAGCATGAACTCCTAATGCTGGCTCATTCATTCATCTCATGACAACAAACAACAAATGGCAGCTGCTCAATCAATCTGGCAATACTTTTCAGGTGCATTAAAGGGAGGGGTCACAATTGGCATATATTACATTTGAGGTGAGCATTTGGGCGAAGGGCCCCTGAGGCTACTCTGGCTGGGCCTCCTCAGGGCAAAACCACTTAATACACATAGTTACTTTTCACATCACCTTTTATGTTTGTTTTTTATTCATGTAATTTTTTCACATATATTTATCCCCTTTTTCAACACTTATTAACTACTCGCACACATCTATACTTTACACTGCACTGTCACCTTTTTTCCATTTTTCATGTGATGCCCTGCGGGGGTCCTGGGCTGGATGTTGTTTGTGGTGCTATGCACCCTGGACATGAACCCCTTAGTGTTAGGGACTGCTAGTGACAGAGAAGCCGTGACGTGGCCTAGCTGCTTCCCATGTATTTGCAAATGCATGCAACTAATATCTCTGATTTTCTATTACCATATAGTCTTCGTATATTGTTGCAAGTATAATTCAGTGTGCTCAGGAACAATAGGGGGTTAAAATCCCCCCTTTTTTCATCTTTAGAAACATATAAGCTAAAACCTTCAATCGCAGTTCTAATATTCAATACAAACTTTTGTTATATCATGTTAGAAAGGTATTTTACATTATTGACTCAAGCCAAATACCTAAATAAAGCAGATGGGCGCATGCGTTGTGTCCATATATTCCCTACCAACAGCTCCTCAAGGGGCCAGCAATATATCTCCCCGTTTCAATAACTGTGCTTCAAACCATGATGTTGTGTAAAATAAATTTTTAATTTGAGTTCTAACAGTTAAAGATAGGATTTCTATAAAACTTTCCCAGGTCTCAAACAATTGTTTCACTCTTTTTCCTTTTTGAAGTGATGCTTCTACCCATTCCATACAAAAAATATGGAATAACTGTGCCCTAAATAGGGCTATCATTGGGAGAGAGTCATGTATCCACATTTGCAGCACGCTTTTGCGTGCGGTTGATGATACAGCTAATAGTAGTTTCTTAGGTCTTTTGTTAATTCTGCTTCCCTCAGGTAATATTCCCAATATAGCCCATTCAGGAGTAAGTGGAAAAGGACTAATTAGGTAACGGATAGTAAATTGCCAAACCTCACCCCAAAATCTTTTAATATAAGGCCATTGCCATAAGCAATTATATGAATTTGCCATCGTAGCCTTACATTTGGGACATCTGTGATTTTCTGATAAACCAATAAAGAATCGTCTTTTTGGAGACAAGTAGGCTTTATGAAATAGGTTGTAAAACATTTCTGTATAAGTTATTGCTGAAATAGTACTAGTTGAATCATTCAGAGAGCGTAATAGTATTTCACATGTCAAATGAGGAAAATGTTCCTGCCGTTTCATAATACCTACTTTTGTTTTAAAATAATCTAATGAAAAATGTACTAAGTTATACTGTTTAGAGATGGCTTTTCATATTGGTATTGGTTCTTGCAACATCTGATCTAAAGGATTGGAAAGATCTTCGTCTCGCGATATAACTCGCATAATGCTGCGCTTGTAAAAATGCCAAGTCATGATGTGTGAAAATTTTGTGTGTCGCCTTAGCTTGTATAAAAGAGAATGGTCTTCCAGTTGATCGTTCCAAAAGATGTCCAACACCTCGGATCCCTTCCATATACCATCTATTGAAAGGTTCAACCCCCATACCTCTCTGAAAATCTGAATATATGGATTTCGTACTAGTGGCAAAAATTGAGATATGTGGGGGTTGATTTTAAACCTTCTTCACAGTTTTAACCATAGCTTCCTAGCAGACATAAGTATGGGATTATTTAACATCTCAGATGTTAATTCTGTATCAGGTAAATTTAAAAATACTACCAAATGAATGACAGCTAGAAAGCCCTGTTCTAGAGTTGTATCTGTGTATACATGAGTATGCTGTATCCAATCTCTTAGGTGCCAGAGGAGCACTGCTTGATTGTACCACTCTACATTAGGAAAATTAATCCCACCATGTATTTTCCTTTGTTGTAGTTTAATCATACTCATTCGTGGTCTCTTATTTTGCCATATAAAATTACGGAAGTGTTTATTTCTAATATATCCTTGCTAGTTAACATCAGGGGGAGAGTTTGGTGAGGATAATGTAATCTCGGAAAGGATACCATCCTTATTAAATTTGCTCTTTCCATATTGACAATCTAAGATGTTTCCATCCTTGTAGTTCATTATTAAGGCGTTGTATAGCAATTGAAATATTAAATGATTAAAGACAAGATATATCTTTTGGGAGTTGTATACCTAGATAAGATTTTGAGTTTTTAGCCTATTTCAACTCTATATGAAAAAAGTACTTGCTTTCTATGCGCACCCTCCGGGCTGTGGAAATCAGTCAAATTTCAGAAAAGTTCCAGGAAAAGAGAATGCTCCATGTCACTTCAATACCTCTAATTTCCACTTTCTTTATATTTCTATCTTCTAGGTAATGAAGACTCTTGTCCTAAAATGACTTCTCCTCCATAAGGGTATATAAAAGAGAACATATATACATTGATTGTATAAAGTGAAATATTGTTTATTTCTCACACAAAATTCATTAAAATCTTAAACCACCACATAAGTACATCAAGCAGCGTACCAGATAGAGGGGGGTGTAGATCTCCCACACCCACAATCGCATATAAGAAGATTCACTCCAATTAGCTCTCGGGTATAGGTGCCTGGATCACTCCAAATATGTCCTGTTTAGGTGGGATACTATCCTCCCTTCACCTGAATAGCTGCTTCTCTTTATCCACCAATGTGTTTCTGCTTTCCTCTAGCCTTTATCAAGGTATGTGTGTTCCTGGTGGATTCCTTTCCTATATATACCCTTAAAACTCTCCTCAATGCTTGTCAGGTAATTCCTTCTTCCTAGATGCTAAAAACTCCCTTTACGGTATGCACACTGGTTCTTCCACCAGTGTACCTCCCTATTGTATCATTGTCCTAAATTGATGAACCTTCCATTCAATTTATAAATAGTCTTATCCCTAAAAAACATAAAAAATGGGGTGTGCATTCCACCTGTGGAACACACGTTACTTCCAGTTCCAGTATTACCTGGGGATTGTAGTTAGATTCTCATCCTAGGTTTTTACCGAAAGTAGAGTGTGCACCGACGCTAATAACGCTAAGTGTTTAACACTCACCAGAGGTGCCGTCTGCCATGCTGAATGTCTTCCAAACAGCGCTGGGGGCTTTATCAATCCCCAGTGAGCATCATGAGATTTCCTTAGGATTTTCTGAGGTATCCGTGATTACACAGATACCTCCGGAGGTTACACAGACCTCTCTGGCAGAAGTGATGTATGTTGTCCCAGCAACACTAGATGCCATCACTCACCGGAGATTAGCATCTAGGTTTCCTAGACAACACAGGACCTCTCCGGGTTTACACCATATAACATCTTCGTAACTGGTCAGTATCCCTCAACATTTATAATGGGAGAATATGACCCAATAAATATATAAATAGAACATATTAAAATAAATAGAGATAAGTAAAAACACCACAATATTACATTCTTTATGTCACATTTTCCAAAAATAGGTTAAATATAAATATTTAAAATATATGTTCATATAAAACCACAGAAATTTACATAATTCTATAAAAAAAATTGAGCTCAAACTCAATATTCAGGCCTCTAGGGGTAAATGTCCCCATTTCATATATCCACTTCATCTCCGTTTGTGCCAATGTCTGATTAGTATTATTTTTACGCCAATTGTTACAAACCTGTTTAATCCCTATCACTTTTTTAATACTTTACATTTATAATTATGATGCTCTTTAAAATGTTTTGATAGGGAATGGCCTTCTACCCCATTTTTTATATTCCAAAGGTGTTCTGCCCATCATTTTTTTAGAGGTCTTGATGTGTGGCCTATATACTGGAGGCCACACTCACACTCTATCAGGTAGATGCAATTCTTTGTGTTACAGGTTATAAAATCTGTAATCTCATATGATTTATAAGTAACTGTAGAGTTAAAATTCTCCATTTTACTTGGTTGTGTACTATGGTTTCTACACATTAGACATACTCCGCACTTGTGGAAACCAACCGTCTTTAGTCTGCCAGATTTTTTTGGAGGTATGGCACTTTTTACCAGTTTATTTTGTAAATTAGGAGCTTTCCTAAAGATGAATCTTGGCTTTGGGGAGATAACCAGTTCTAAAATAGGGTTCCTTAGTAGAAGGTGCCATTGCTTTTTTATCACTTTTTCCATCTCCTTATGTTGATTATTAAACAACATAATTATGGATAGTGGTGCATTGTTCTCCTCTCTAATTTTTGGAATTAATAAATTTTTCCTACTGGTCTCCTTAATATCCTTAATATGATCAACTAATGTACCTTCCTTGTATCCTTTATGTACAAATTTACGTTTGATGTTATTGGCTTGTTCTTCAAAGACTTTTGTATCAGTACAATTTCGTCTAGATCTTTGTAATTGTCCTTTCTGCACATTCTTTATCCATAATGGATGATGATTACTCTTAGTGGATATGTATGAGTTACTATCCATAGGTTTATAGAATGTTTTGGTTTCTTTTCACTATTTTCCACGTAGATAGTCAAATCTAAAAAATTAACTTTTACTTTACTTGTATTATAAATTAGATTAATATTAAAATCATTGTTATTTAAGAAGTCACAGAAAATTTTAAGAGAGGGGGGTGAGGAGGGTGCGGTCTCCCTGTGGTTGCGCTGGTTGTGTGAATGTTTAAGAGTGTGTGCGTGGTGGCTAATGTGCTGGGGTGGAGTGTGGCAATGAATATACGGACAAGAATATAGGGGTCAAGAGCTTTATTGGAGCCAAAATGTGTGGAGTATCCACAGTGCTTCTCCTTGCAAGTCCTGGGCATAGAGGGAAGGTATGGTGGTGGGAGTGGGAGAGACTGGGGAGGTGGGTGGACCCTTTTAGGGGGCTCCTTCTGTGTGGTTCAGTGGACTAGCACGTTACCCGTGCTGGACCTTTGGTCGACAGTCTTAGGGAGTCTCAGGTGTAGGGAGGGTGGTATTGGGGGGGCAGCAGAAGTGGTGGGTGGGGGTGAGCACCCTGGTGGCGTCCCACATGTAGGTGAGAGTCTTGGAGTTAGGTACCTACCGGTAGGCTTTGAGGTGTAATCGATGCAGCCGTGAAGGTGTATTCGTTGCTGCAGATGGTGGTGGTCGAACCGAGTGTTGCCGGTTACAGAGGTGGATGGCTGTAGAATATGGAGGGTAACTTGCTTGTTGTGGTCAGTGACCGCTGGGATGCACGTGGGCTGCTGAGTCCACTGCAGCTGTGGACCCTGCTGCTGCTGCCGGGCCACTAAGCAGGTGGGGGGCGCTTGTGGGAGCCATAGATGGGTATGCAGATGGAGGGATGGAGTGGATGCCACCCCTGCGTGATGGGGCGGTCCACCTGGGACGAGCTGCTGAGATGCACTCTAGGGAGTGCTCTTGTAGGTGCAGGGCTGGACAGGGGGGAGATTTCAGTGCTAGCACCAGCAGGAGGTGGGTGCAGGATGTAAGGTTCTGCCTTCTTCACCTCCTTGAAGAAGGCAGAACCCCTGCCGAAATGCATCGGAGACCCCCTACATTGCACACCATGGCCTACTTACACCGCCGCTCCCCATCTCCACGGGGACCGTCGGTTTTTACAGCCACTCCTTACATCCTGCACCCACCTCCTGCTGGTGCTAGTGCCAAACTCTCCCCCGTCTGGCGCTGCACCCACAAGAGCATTCCCTAGAGTGCATTTCCGCAGCTCATCCCGGGCGGACCGCCCCCTCACGCGGGGGTGGCATCCACTCCATCCCTCCACCTGCATACCCATCTACGGCTCCCACAAGCGCCCCCCACCTGCTTAGTGGCCCGGCAGCAGCAGCAGGGTCCACAGCCGCAGTGGACTCAGCAGCCCACGTGCATCCCAGCGGTCGCTGACCACAACAAGCCAGTTATCCTCCACATTCTACAGTCATCCACCTCTGTAACCATCAACACTCGGTTCGACCACCACCATCTGCAGCAATATATACACTTTCACGGCTGCATCGATTACACCTCAAAGCCTACCGGTAGGTACCTGACTCCGAGACTCTCACCTACATGCGGGATGCTGCCAGGGTGTTCACCACCACCCACCACTTCTGCTGCCCCCCAATACCACCCTCCCTACATCTGAGACTCCCTAAGACTGTCGCCTGAAGGTCCAGCAGGGGTAACATGCTAGTCTACTGAACCACACAGATGGAGCCCCCTAAAAGGGTCCACCCACCTCCCCAGTCTCTCCCACTCCCACCACCATACCTTCCTTCTGTGCCCAGGACTTGCAAGGAGAAGCACTGTGGATACTCCACACATTTTGGCTCCAATAAAGCTCTTGACCCCTATATTCTTGTCTGGATATTCATTGCCACACCCCACCCCAGCACATTAGCCACCACCCACACACTCTTAGACATTCACACAACCATCGCAACCACAGGGAGAGTGCACCCTCCTCACCCCCCCTCTCCATAGCTACTATGCAGGACCCAGTACTCCTGTTAAGAGGAAAGTGCAGCACCCTGACAACACACTAGCCACCTACCTCAATACCACACCACACTCCACCTGCCAGCACAGTAGAGTGCAGTCCGACCCAACCATTTCCATAACAGAAAATTTTAAGATTAGTATCCTCTCCTCTCCACACAAATAAAATATCATCGATAAAACTAAACCACATTTTCATATTTTTTTTTAATTATTATTAGTCCATATATGTAACTCCTCCCACAAACCCATAAATAAATTGGCATATGAGGGGGAAAACCATGTAGCCATAGCTGTACTTGTTTTTTGCTGATTAAATTTTCCATTATGCCAGAAAAAATAATTAGTTAAAATCAATTGAATACCATATAAAATGAATAAAATCTTCTCATTTTGTAAATCACTAGATTCTAAAAAGTGTTTAGTAGCCTCTAACCCTCGTGAGTGTTCAATCACAGTATAGAGGCTACTGACAGTGGCCAATATATAATTTTCTTGCCACTTTAAATCACTTAATTTAGTTAAAATATCCATAGTGTCTTTAATATACTGTCTGATTTAAGTTTTAAAACCTCTGGCTGTATATAATAATCAAGAAAATTGGACAGGTTGGCTGTCAAAGGTTCTGTGCCCGCCACAATGGGTCACCCAGGGGGATTGAAAGGATCCTTGTGGATTTTAGGTAAGATATAAAATACTGGAAGACTAGGATTCTCCACATTAATATATCTGTGTTCCTTATCCGTAATTGTTCCATCTTCTTTGTACTTTTGAAGTAACTTTATTAATTCCTTTTGAATACGATCACTAGGATTACTTCTTAATGTAACATAAGTTCTTCTGTCATCCAGTTATCTTTTTATCTCTTCTTCATACTTCTCTTTGTTAATTATGATAACCCCTCTTCCCTTATCTGACAACTTTATTACAATATCAGTGTTTTCACTGAGGCTTTTTATGGCTTCCCTTTTCCTTTTTTGTTTATATTCTGATTTTTACATCATTTCGGAGAAATTTTTTCTAAATCTGGTGACTGCCTTGTTAAAACTGTCCACAAAGCAGCCCCTATTAAAGGTAGGGTTAAAAACTAATTTTGGTTTAAAAGGATTTCTTTCATTTGTGGTTTCACCTTTCTGACTTACTTCTTTAGGGAAATCTTTCTTATAAACCTTTGAATATCTAGATATGTCTCAAACTTTTTCAGCTTATTATCTGGGGCAAACTTTAAACCCTTTTTCCACACAGAGTTTTTGGCTGTGGTTAGAACATGTTTACTTAAGTTAAAAATCTTAGTTTCCTCTATTACTTCAGTTCCGATATCACCATTATCTTTCTCTTTAGTCTTTGTTATTCCCTTAGTAGTACCTTTTCCCCTTTTCCCTCTTTTCCTTTTCGCTCTTTTAAATATCAATATTTTCTGTGACTCCTCATGCTCCTTTCTAAAAAAAACTTTATCATTGAACATTTTCTACCTATTTCTGGTGGTAGTTTGGTTCCTATTCGGATACCATTCATCCTTAATATAGTAGGTATTTTTATTTTCATGAAATCTATTGTGGTTGTAATTTTTCATTATTATTTCTTCTCCCTCCATTGTTCATATTCTGTCTATACGTGTAATCCCTTTTTTGTCTATAATAGTTTGTTCAATGTTTCTCATATCTCGATGTCATGTAATGTTAATTCCTCTGTGCCACCGTTGTATCATTCTCTTTTCTTTTATTGGGCTCACTTCACAGTAATCTGTTCTACTAATACTTCTTGTTCTTCCTCTTTCAATTTTATCATTTTGTGCTTTTTTCTTATTCCTTTCTCTACTCTATCTCTATTATATTTTCTTTTTCCTTAATATAATTTCTTTTTCCTTCTTCACTATCTTAATTTCCATTTCTTTTTCTTTTTCCCTGTATTCTTCCAGATCGCTAAATGGAATTAGTAGTGTTGTGAAATTTCCTATTTTTTGTTCTAATTGTACCAGATTTTTCTTTCTTTTCTGGATAAATAACTCCATTAGAGCCAGAGAACAATTTTCTAGGATTTTATCCCATTTTAAATAAAACTCCTCACTTTCATTCCCTGTCGATGATCTTTGATCTATTTTCAAGCCCTTCGGTATTAACTGTTCTTCTATATACTTTTCTAATGTCACGGTTTCCCACCATACCCGACTTTTCTTTATTAGGTATGTTCCAATTGCTTCATAACATGACCAACTACATTTAATTCTGTTTCCCCGTTTATACTAGTATTAAAAACAGAATCTATAAAAAAAAATTGTTGATCTCTATAACCCAGCATGATTCTGCTTGTTTCCCAAGAGGACACACTAGTTACCAATAATACAATAAAAAGAGATACAAGCACTTCAAATCAAAAGTGCGACTTCCAAAACGCTGAGGTGGTCACCACACTTCCAAAAGTCATATATAAAAAAGTACTTGTGTTCTGTGTGCACCCTCCGGGGTATGGAAATAAGTAACATTTCAGAAAGTTCCAGCTATTCAGGTGAAGGGAGGATAGTATCCCACCTAAACAGGACATATTTGGAGTGGTCCAGGCACCTATACCCAGGAGGTATTTGGAGTGAATCTTCTTATATGCACTTGTGGGTGTGAGAGATGCTTCTTTGCACACCCTGAAGGCATGAGACACATTCAGCCTGGACAAGCACCCCTCACCCATTGGTTTAAAGTATGGAGTCTGGCATTGTGAATGCACACTTGTACAAGGCACAATATAGGTAAGTCCTAAAAAGTATATACTGTAATGCAGCTTTGGGTTGATTTTTGGGTCATGGGTCCCCTGGATAGCTTTGGTTGGGCTGCTTCAGGGCATCACATTATAACACATTTTTCCTTTTTTGCACATTTTAACACTTTTACTGTTTGTTTATTATATATGTATTTCACTTTTCTACTCTATACATGCAGCTGTAGCTGCTCTTATCTATCTTACTTACACTTCACCTTTCTCATTAGAGCAATGTCCTGGGGTGGCTTGGCTGAGCTGGTTTGGGGGTGTCCTGCGCTGTGGATTTGAACCCCAGTATGTTAGGGACCTACCCTACAGAGGTTACCTGGATATGGTGGGTAGGCCCATAACCTTGGCCATGATTATGCTAAAAACCTCTATTTATTGCAAAATGTATTTATCCATAATTAGTCATTTGGAGTTGTGCACCTGTGATTTGTATTTTTCTGGGAACTGTAGTTCCACAGCAAAAGCCAATATTTTAACTCTTAACTTGCACCACACTTTACACAATCGATCCAGCACCCACCGCGCCAGGGGTGCCGGGGATAGCCCCGGAATATCAGCCCCTGGGCCTGGGGTACCCTTGAGAGGGGGGACCCCTTTATTGGGGGTGTTCACAACTCCGCAGGGATGCCCGGCCTGGGCTGACTAGCGGTCAGTGTTGATGCTTTGGCTGGGGGGCCCGGTGAATGGGCTCCCCTGGCTGTGGTATCAACCCCCTACTAAAAAGAGCCTGCCCCACCGCCGACCGCACTGCCGCTGAATCTGCAGTTAACCACAGGGTGTGATGGTATACCATATCTGAATTGCACAAGGAACATGTCCTTTAAGGCATCAGCCTTAATTACCATAATTTCATTGCATTTTTTTTTTAGCTTGAGTGGCACAAAATCAGAAGGTTTTGTGAAATTTCAGATCATGTCTAAAAAGCCCTAATGGGACATGTGAAACCGTAAGGTTTTTTGTCTATGGAATTTCATAGCTTTTTAAAAATGTACTAACTATTATGGTTTGGAGGTGTAAACTGGGCCACCTGCTGGGGAGAAGAGGATCCAGCACACAGGAGGTGGTTTGGGAGGTGCAGAGTGCGAGACGGCTGCAGGGGCAGGCTGTAGGCATGTGGGGTAGTGGCAGCAGGGGTGGTGCAGAGCAGTGGCAGCGGTGAATTGCAAAGGGGGCATCAGCGGGCGACAGAAGGCTCACCGGTACTGCGCATGCACCTTAGAAAATAAAATCAATAAGTCACAGATGCACAAATGCAGCAGTGAGATCCAGCTATGCATCTATGTTAAAAATTAAATGTGTAAAAGAAAAAAAAAGGTGCCCTGCCCCCCCAAAACACAGCCAGCACTGGGCTTTTAACAGCCAGTCCTGGTTGTGCTTAAATACAGTGGACAAATGACATAGGGGTCCCCCATACTTAAGCACAACCAGCACCGGGCTAGTCAGAACCAGCCCTGGTTTCCAAAATATGGGGAACAAATGACGTAGGGGTCCCCCGTACTTTGTGCAACCAGCACTGGGCTCTGATCTGGTTACGGAAATACAGCGTGAAAAAATTAGTAGGGTCCTCATGTATTCTTCAGAACCAGCACCAGACTTTTTTTAGCGGGGGGCTAATGCCACAGCCAGGGGAGCCCTTTCACCATGCCCCCCAGCCACAGCATTAACCCTGACCACTAATCAGCCCAGGCCAGAGATCCCTGGGGAGCTGGGGACCCCCCCAATAAAGGGGTCCCCCTCTCCAGGACACCCCAGGCTGATAGCCTGGGTCTATCCCCGGCACTCCTGGGCAGTGGGGGCCGGGTTGATTTTGTGGTTCATTTTAAAGACTATTTTCTTTTGCAGGTGTACTATAGGTCCCAACAAGCCTCCCCCGCATGCATGCTGGTACTTGGAAAACCACAAGTACCAGCAAGCGGGGAATTTTAGGCCCACTGGTACCTGTAGTACACCTGTAAAACAAATATAAAAATGAACAGACACCATTTTTTTTAATAAAATTTATTTTATCTGCACCTTCACCTGGGGGCAGCGGCCTTTAAGCTCCTTTTCATGGCCGCCACCACCCCAGGACTTTGGCATCTTCGCCTTGCAGGCGCCAACAACCAGGGCTTCAGCATCTTCACCTAGTGGGTGGCAGCCTGTCAGCTCTTTCACATGTATGCCACCCACAAGGACTTCTGGTGTCTTCGCCTGGCAGGCGCCAACCCACCAGGGCTTTGTTGTCTTCACCTGGTGGGTGCTAAACCACCAGTGCTTCAGCTACTTCACCTTGCAGGCACCAACCTGCCAGGGCTTCGGTGTCATCACCAAGTGGGCGGCAGCCAGTGTCAGCTATCTTTCATGGCCACCACCCACTAGGACTTCTGGCATTTTTGCCTGGTGAGTGCCAACCACCAGGGCTTTCGAGTCTTCACCTTGTGGGTGGCAGTCTGTCAGCTCTTTTGCATTGCCGCCCACTAGTACTTCTGGTGTCTTTGCCTGGCGGGCGCCAACCTGCCAGGGCTTCGGCGTCTTTGCCTGGCGAGCGTCAACCCACCAGGGCTTTGATGACTTCACCTAGTGGGCAGCAGCCTGTGTCAGATCTTTTTCATGGCTGCCGCCCACTATGACTTCTGGCGACTTCGCCTGGTGGGCACCAACCCACCAGCGCTTCGGCATCTTCGCCTAGTGGGCCGCCAACCCGCCAGGGCTTCGGCGTCTTCAGCTAGTGGGCAGCAGCCTGTGTCAGCTCTTTTTTGTGGCCTCCACCCACTAGGACTTCAGCCGAGTGCCAACCTGCCAGGGCTTCAGCGCCTTTTCCTGGTGGGCACCAACCTGGGCTTTAGTGTCTTCACCTAGTGGATGGCAGTCTGTGTCAGCTCTTTTGCATGGCCACCACCCACTAGGACTTCTGGCGTCTTTGCCTGGCGGGCACCAACCCACCAGGGCTTTGGAGTCTTTGCCTGGTGGGCACCAACCTGCCAGGGCATTGACTACTTCACCTAGTGGGCAGCAGCCTGTGTCAGCTCTTTTTCATGGCTGCCGCTCACTAGGACCTCCGGTGACTTCGCCTGGTGGGCACCAACCCACCATGGCTTGGCATCTTTGCCTGGCGGGCACCAACCCGCAATGGCTTCGGCGTCTTCACCTTGTGGGCGGCAGCCTGTGTCAGATCTTTTTCGTAGCTGCCGCCCACTAGGACTTCTGGTGGGCACCAACCTGCCAGGACTTCGGCATCTTCGCCTAGTGGGTGGCAGCTTGTGTCAGCTCTTTTGCATGACCACCGCCCACTAGGACTTATGGCCTGCCAGGGCTTCAGCGTCTTCACCTGGTGGGTGCCAATGCGCCACGGCTTCGGCATCTTTGCCTGGCAGGCACCGAACCTGCCACGGCTTCTGGCGACTTTGCCTGGGGGGTGGCTGCCACCTTCCCAGGGATTCTGTTGTCCTGTTTTGGTGCCGCTGACAGGTCTCGCCGCCTCCGATGATGTTGCGTGCCCTGATTGGCTCGCAGCGGCCATCTATGACATCCAAGATGTCTGCTGTGAGCCAATGACGGCTCGCGACTTCATCCGAGGTGGCACCCAGCAGCGGTAGCTGCAGGACCTGGCGCCTTTTCATGTGTCGGCGGCAGGCCTGGATCCGAGAGGATGCAGTCCCTGCCAACAATTCTGCCAAATACGGCAGTGGTGCCCATTTAAAAAATGGTGCCTCAGCGCCATTTTTTAAATTTAAAGATGGCCGCCGTGATTGGCGACATTTTGGAAATGTGCGACACAGCCATTCTCTGCAGAATGACAGGCAGGGACTGGATCCTCTCGGATCCAGGCCTGCCGCCTACGGGTGCTGGGTCCCGGCACTACTTCTGTCGGGTCCCGCCGATGACATCGCGAGACGTTATCGGCTCGTGGCGGTCATCTTTGAATTTCAAAAATGTCACTTAGGCACCATTTTTGAAATGGGTGCTGCTGCCATACTCTGCAGAATGGCTGGAGGGAACTGGATCCTCTCAGATCCAGACCTGCCACCAACGCCATCACAGCTGCAGATTCCCCCACCATCACCGCCACCTGCACTGCCACCGCCGCCACTCACGCCTCCGCCGCTAATGGCTGCACCACTGCCATTGCCGCTATCTCACGTAAAAGGCAGCCATCTTTCAACACCCAAGTGAAGCCACAGTGAGTACACCTGCTGGAGGCTCCTACTGAGGCTGCGCAACAAGTTGAAAAGTCCTATCTGTATAATGGCGGATTCTTCTGTTAATAGTTTAAAAACTGTAACTTTCTCAATTACCTAAACCCCAAAAGGTCCTACCCTGGAACAATACCTACCTAATAAAACAAACCCCAATTCTAAATTCACCATGGCTTCACTTGGGTACACCAAGATGGCCGTCGTTTGCGGGCTTTAGTGGTGGTGGGTTTCGGGGAAGGAAGCTGGTGTTAGCTCCAGCAGGACCCGGGGGAAGGGTACGGGGGGGTAGCAGGTATTAGCTGCGGCCAGGACCCTGGGATAGTAGCGGGACTTGGCAGTGGTGTGGGAGGCAGAGCAGTCGATGGTGGGGCAGGCGTTAGGACCTGGGGGAGGTAGCAGCACACAGAATGCAGGCTCGGATCTGTAAGATCCGTGATACCTGCTTCTGTGTTTAAGATAAAAAATGGTGTGGCCCCGCCACCCAAAAAACAACCACCCCATGGCTTTGGAGACCCAGTACTGGTTGTGCTAAATACAGGGGACAAAAGACATAGGAGTCCCCTGTATTTAGCACAACCAGCACCAGGCTTTTCAGAACCAGACCTGGTTGCCAAAATATGGGGAACAAATGATGCAGTAGTCCCCTGTATTCAGCGCAACCAGCACTGGGCTCTGAGCCGGCCCTGTTTCTGAAAATACAGGGGGGAAAAATGCATAGGGTCCCCCTGTATTTACCAGAACCAGCACCAGACTCTTTCAAGCGAGGAGGTGATGCCACAGCCAGGGGAGCCCTTTCACCAGGCCGCCTCCCCAGCCGCAGCATAACCCCTGACCACTAGTCAGCCCAGAACGGGGATCCCTGGGGAGCTGGGGACCCCCCTAATAAAGAAGTCCCCATCTCCAGGGCACCCCAGGCCCAGGCTGATAGCCCGGGGCTATCCCCGGCACCCCTGGAGCAGTGGGTGCCGGGTTGTGTGGTGCAAGTAAAGAGTTAAAATATTGTCTTTTGCTGTGGAACTACAGTTCCCAGCAAGCCTCCCCCGCATGCTGGTACTTGGAGAACCACAAGTATCAGCATGCGGGGCATTATGGGCCTGCTGATACTTGTAGTTCCACAGCAAAAGCAATATTATATCTCACATACTCACCTATGTATACCTGTAGCCAATCTGTCCTCTTCTCCAGTAGACAATCCAATGGAGTACCTTTTTAAAAAAAATTCCATACTCACCTCCTCCTATGCGTGGCTCTGTCCTCTTCATCAGGCAATCCAGGGTCTTGGCAGAAAAAAAAAAGCAAAATACCCAGACCCACAAACAGTAGTGTCCCGAATGATTGCTCCGCCCGGGATTTCAGTTCAGAAAACTAGGTGCAGAGTGCTCATTGGCTGAAAGAGGCGAGCCTTCCGCCTCTCAGCCAATGAGCTGTTCTCACCATTGACTTCAATGGTGAGAACCGAGCATGCCCTATTCAAAAATGGCGCCTCAGCGCCATTTTTGAAATTCAAAGATGACCACCGCGAGCCAATCACGGCTCGTGACGTTATCACCCCGCCCCCTTGGCTGGCTCATACAGCCAGTGCAAGGCGCCATCCACTCAGTCGTCGGCCAGGGAGCTGGAGAGAAGACAGCTGAAGGAAGAAGATGCCATGGAAGCCATGGCCGGGAAAAAGAGCTTAAAAGCCGCCCTCTTCCAGGTGAAGACACCGTAGAAGTCCTGGGGGAGCGGCAGCCATGTGTCGAAGTCTGGATAATTGGCTCAGTTTTAAAATTAGATCAGAGCGACGCCATCTTGCGAATGGCGACAAGACTCCATCTTAGAAATAGGTCACACAGGGCCATTTTGTCAAACCACATAGTACACAAAACACAACGCAAAATTGCTAATAAGTAGCATGGCCAGCTTTTTAACAATCTTCCCCAAACACATACCGACGGTGTCTGACATGCATAAAAATGACTTTCCAACACATTAAAATCACCACAGACTTAATTATGAACAGCACTAAAAATTAGCAAATTAGTGGTGTTTTCCCTGCATTCACATTAACACATACACGCAATGTTAAACAGTGCACAACGCAAAATAGCTAATTATTAGCACGTTCAGTTTTTTAATGATCCCTACACAACCAATACCGACTTAGTCCCATACACTCAGCGAGCAACACTAGGCTGGAAAGGTATCTCTAAGTACCCCCCAGACGCACAACGCTATTTAGTGTCGTTCTCCCTTGCTTACATACACTTAAAGCAATAGTTCCGTAGCACAAAAGGGTTATTATTCAATTCAATCACAATGCCAGCATGTAAAGAAATGACTGTTTTCTGCAACTAAGGTTTAGTACATGATAAGCAAACCGTATTTGGTGTTGTACTGATCTACTCTATCTCAACAGCTTTCCGGTGTCATCGGTGAGAAGATTGCAACATGCATTCTCTACTTATGGACTGTAAAGAGTTAAAACACTAAAATGTACTTTGTAATATTAACAGCTTAGATTTGCATGCGGCGGGAAAAAGGAGACAAAAGGCTGTCGGAGGCTGATCTGTGTCCATTTGAATCAACCTGTTAAATATCCTGTAACAGATGCACGTATACTGGGAAACATGCCACACTCTTCTATTGTGTTGCTTATCCCTGTAAGAGTATAAATGTGCGTACCGACTCCAATCTGTAGTCTTCATGCTGATGCTGTTGATGGAGGTTTCTTATGGACGCCGGTACCTGGTCCCAGTGCGCGTGCGTATGTATAACTGTACCTTGGGTCTGTATAATTTCTTTGCGCTAAATTGTCTTTAGATCACAGCGTGTAACTTACTGTTTTTATGTTGAATATTACACTTTGTGCGTTGGAAACACATTTCAATGTCTGAAGGTTTTTATTTTACTGTATGACTGTGTACGCAAATAGCGTCAACTTAGAAGGTATAGGCAGGAGCATATAAAGGTTTAGAAGGTATAGGCAGGACTGTTCAGAGGTTTAAAGTTAGTATCGTTACATGAAAAAGAGCTTAAAGGCTGCCACTCCCCAGGAGAAGTTGCTGCTAAAAATTTTTTTCTAAAAATGTTGTCTGTTTCTTTTATGTTAGTATTTCTTTTGCATGGGTACTATAGGTACTAGCAGGCCCTTAGTGCCCTGCCTGCTGGTACTTGTGGTTCTCCAAGTGCCAGTATGCAGGATGCCTGCTGGGACATGTAGCACTACCGCATAAAACAATATTTATATTTTCATATGCACCACACAACACAATCAACACCAGGGGTGCTGGGGATATTATTATTATTATTATTATCCTTTATTTATATGGCGCCACAAGTGTTCCGCAGCGCCTTACATAGTACATACAACTAATGGGTGAACAAGAAACAAGTAACATACAGTACATTACAGTACAGGACAAGGACACAACTTATATACATTGCTGAAATAGTGATTAAAGCACTCACAATAAGCTGCCGGGAATTGGCGGTCCCGTGTTAGGTGCCCTAATGGGGAGTAGAGAGTAGAAGAAAATGTAAAGAGAAGCACATGAAGGAAGAGGTCCCTGCTCATGAGAGCTTACATTCTAAGGGGAGGGGCAGACAGACAGGCGTGATATATCCGGGCTATCAGCCTGGGGTGCCCTGGAGAGGGGGACCCCTTTATTTGGGGGGTCCCCAGCTCCCCAGGGATCCCCAGCCTGGGCTGACTAGTGGTCAGGGGTGATACTTCGGCTTGGGGGCCTGGTGAAAGGGTTAGAAAGAGTCCACTGCTGGTTCTGGTAAATACAGGGGGACCCTACACATTTTTTCCCCCTGTATTTCCAGAACCAGGGCTGGCTCAGAGCCCAGTGCTGGTTGCACTGAATACGGGGACCCCTACATCATTTGTCCCCCATAGTTTAGTAACCAGGACTGGTTCTGAAAAGCCTGGTGCTGGTTGTGCTTAATATGGGGGACCCCTATGTCATTTGTCCCCTGTATTTTGCACAATCAGTATTGGGTCTCTAAAACCTGGTGCTGGTTGTTGGTTTTGGGGAGGGGGTCACGCCATTTTTTTTTTCATACACAGGTTTTGTTTTTGTTTTTTAGATTAAACACAGAAGCACAGACGGGTCTCACTGACCCATCTCTGCTTCTGTGTTTTTTTTTTTAAACACAGATGCAGGTATAATGGATATTCCAGATCCGAGCCTGCATCTGTGTTCTGCTACCTCCCCCGGGTCCTAACGCCTGCTACACCGCCGCTGCTAACGCCCGCTACCATTCCCAGCTGAAGCTTACACCCACTAACCCCTACCCCCTCTCCCCCACATCCCGGTCACAGCACACTTTACACAATCAAACCAGCACCCACTGCCCAGGCATGCCGGGGATAGCCTGGGGTGCCCTGGAGAAGGGGACCTCTTTAGTGGGGGGTCCCCAGACCTGGGCTGACTAGTGGTCAGGGGTGATGCTTCAGCTTGGGGGCCTGGTGAAAGGGCTCCCCTGGCTGTGGCATCACCCCCCGCTAGAAAGAGTCCGGTGCTGTTCTGGTAAATATAGGGGGACCCTACGCATTTTTCCCCCCTGTATTTCCAGATCAAGGGCCGGCTCAGAGCCCAGTGCTGGTTGCGCTGAATACGGGGGACCCCTACATCATTTGTCCCCTGTATTTTGGCAACCAGGACTGGTTCTCACTAGCCCAGTGCTGGTTGCACTTAAGTACAGGGGACCCCTATGTAATTTTTTCCCCTATTTTTAAACACAACCAGGACTGGCTGTTAAAAGCCCGGTGCTGGTAAGGCTTGGTGGGGGGGCACCTTTTTTATTTTACACATTTAATTTTTAACATAGATGCGTAGATGGATCTCACTGCTGTGTTCGTGCATCTGTGACTTATTGATTTTATTTTCTCAGGTGCATACGCACTACCAGTGAGCCCTCTGTTGCCCGCTGATGCCCCGTTTCCACTGCACTGCTGCCACTGCTCTGCACCACCACTGCTGCCGCTACCCTGTATGCCTACAGCCTGCCCCTGCAGCCATCTTGCACTCTGCACCTCCCAAACCACCTCCTGGGTGCTGGTCCCTCTTCCACCTGCGCTAGTGTACCATTTTGTTGCCCTTCTCCCCTGCAGGTTGCCCGGATTGCTCACCCAAACCCTGATAGTTAATACATTTTAAAAAAGCTATGAAATTCCATAGAGAAAAAACCTTACGGTTTCACATATCCCATTAAGGCTGCTTAGATATGATTTGAAAATTGACAAACTTATTGAATTTCTGCCACTCAAACTCCAAAAATCAATGAAATTACGATCAGTAAGGCAGACGCCGTAATGGACGTGTTCCTTTGCGTAATACAGATATGGTATGTCATGACACCATGTGGTTAACTTCAGATTCAGCACTCTCACAGAGTGAGATTGTTGTCACTCACAAAATGGTGGAGCTGCTAATTCACTGAATTGTGTGCTCATTGGAATACACACGTTTTTTGTTTGTTTTTTTTGCCAAGACCCTGGATTGCCTGATGAAGAGAACAGATCCATGCATAGGAGGAGGTGAGTATGGAATTTTTAGTACAGGTACTCCATTGGATTGTCTACTGGAGAAGAGGACAGATTGGCTACAAGGATACATGGGTGAGTATGTAAGATAGTGTGTGAGCACATGTGTGTGCATGTATGTTTTAATAACATTTTACTTTTCAATGGTGTGTGTTCTGTGTTTTTTTAATACTACTTTTGCTGTGGAACTACAAGTACCAGCAAGCCTGTAATGCCCTGCGGGCTGATACTTGTGGTTCTCCAAGTACGAGCATGTGGGGGAGGCTTGTTGGGAACTGTAGTTCCACAGCAAAAGCCAATATTTTAATTCTTTACTTGCACCACACTTTACACAATCAACCCAGCACCCACTGCTCCAGGCATGCCGGGGATATCCCCGGGCTATTAGCCTGGGCCTGGGGTGCCCTGGAAAGGGGGACCTTTTATTGGGGGGGTCCCCAGCGCCCCAGGGATCCCAGTCCTGGGCTGACTAGAGGTCAGGGGTGATGCTGTGGCTGGGGGGCCCAGTAAAAGGGCTCCCCTGGCTGTGGCATCACCCCCCCCCATTGGAAAGAGTCAGGTGCTGGTTCTGGTAAATACAGGGGGACCCTATGCAATTTTCCCTCTGTTATTTGAGAACCAGTGCTGGCTCTGAGCCCAGTGCTGGTTGCGCTGAATACGGGGTCCCCCTACATCATTTGTCCCCCGTACTTTGGCAACCTGGACTGGTTCTGAAAAGCACAACCAGTACTGGGTCTCCAAAGCCCGCTGCTGGTTGTTTTTGCGGGGGCGGGCCATGCCATTTTTTTTTTTAAACACAGAAGCAGGTATCAGAATCTTACAGATCCGAGCCTGCATTCTGTGTGCTGCTACCTCCACCGGGTCCTAACGCCTGCCTCACCACTGACCGCACTGCCGCCCACACTGCTGCCACTAAGGCCTGCTACCGTCCCGGGGTCCTGGCCACAGCTAACGCCCGCACCTTTCCCGCAGGTCCCACTGAAGCTAACGCCAGCTTCCTTCCCCCAAGCTCACCACCGCTAAAGCCTGCAAATGATGGCCATCTTGGTGCAACCAAGTGAAGCCACAATGAATGCACCTGCTGGAGGCTCTTACTGCGGCTGCGCAACAAGTTGCAAAGTCCTATCTATTCAATGGCACATTCTTAAGGTAATAGTTTAAATACTGTAACTTTCTAATTTACCTGAACCCCAAAAGCACGTACCGTGGCATAATAGCTACCTAATAAAACAAACTCCAAGTCTAAATTCGCCCCCTACCCTGAGTTATGCCTTCCCAAAAAAACACCATAGACTATAGCAGAAAAGTGGTCCTAATTGAGAATGTCAGAAAAATGTTTAAGCCCTGAAATTTGGCATGCAACACCAAACGACAATTGTACCTGCCCATGCCAAATTTCAGCTCAGTACCTCCAATAGCTTTTGAGGAGTAGCCCTCAGGTGTAAACACCATGCCCTCCCCCCCTCCGGAAATCTCTATGGGAGAATTGCAGTTTTGTAGACTGTGCCCTTATAATATATGAGCAATAAAAATGGTGGGGCGTGGCCTGAGCACTTGATAGTGGATGCATTACTCCTGTGCTCCACAACTGAGAGGTCATTCATTGAGCTCTGCAGCCTGCAGCATCTAGTTCTGACCAGCAAGTCCACCCTGCTGAAATCCCGTTGCCTCAGGGCTACATGCTGGGGGCCAAAGATCTGCCCGGGACCAAGGGGCAGTTTCAGAGAGGAGAGGGCCCATGTGCAGCCTCCCTGTGGGCACCGTCCTCTCTGGCAGCCTACTATACTCTGGCTTGATGCCAAACTCTACTGCGCATGTGCAGGCCTCTAGGAAAATGGCATCTGCACCTTATTTCTGGGGATAACTCTAGTGAGCATGCACAAATCACCGGGAAAATGGACACTGCACCATTTTCCCTGTGATTTTTGCTGCTCTGCAATGCCAGGCTGCTGACAGACACAGGACTCTTGAGAGGTAAGCATAATTACATATGGGTGCAGGGTGTGTGGTGTGGGTTCTCCTGGCAGTACCAGATTAAGGTCCACCTCGGCCTGGAGCTGAAATTTCTGAAGGGCCTATTGTGTGTGACCAATTTTGTGGGGGTGTGGTCTGCACAGGGGTGGGGTCAGGGCAGTATCAGAGAGGTAGTGGTGGCCATAGAAGGGTTCATGGGGGTAGTCCAGAGAGGTAGTGGTGGGGTAGTGCGTAGATTTAGTAATGAGTATGAAGGGGTCAGGGAGGAAGTGTAGGGAGATAATGTTGAGTATGGAGGGGTCAGGGAGGAGGTGTAGGGAGGTAGTGGTGATTATGGAGGGTTCAGGGAGGTGGTGCAGGGGCTCTGCACACAGACCTTGGAGCAGACTATGACATGTCTGTACCTTTAGCTGCATGTGACATGTATGATATGTGATGAGTACACCTTAGCAGGGCCGGATTATAGGGGGGCTACAGGGGCGGTTGTTCCGGGGCCCCCACACCTAAAGGGCCCCCACACAGCAGCAGCAGCTGCACAAGAGCAGGCACCATAATTAAGCCTCGTCCACCTCGCGGCAAAATGCCGCGATTCACGGGTCATTCGGCTGGAGGCAGAGCCAGTATGATGCATTACCATTACAATTGTGTCATTTGGCTCTGCCCCTTTCCGATTGACCCATGAATCGCAGCCAAAGCCACGAGGGGGCGGAGCTTAATAACATGGTGCCTTCCTGCCAGGTCCCCTCCCCATCCACAACATGCAGTGCAAAGGTAAGTGTGTGTGTGTGTGTGTGTGTATGTTTGTTTGTTTGTAATGTACAGTATGTGTGACACATGCATGTGTGGTGTATATATGTGTTTTTCTGTGTGACTGTATGTATGTGTGTGGAAGTATATAAATATATGTGTGTTGTGTATGTGTATATATAAATATATACAATTATATTGATAGGGGCCCCCACAAAGTTGTTGCCCCATGGCCCCCTCAAACCTTAATCCGGCCCTGCACCTTAGCCAGACAGACACTGGTCACAGTCAATCAGTAACTGAGTGTGCAGCCCCCCATGATGCAACTGGTCAGGAAGAGTACGGGGTAAGAAAGTGCATGAGGGACATAAATGGGGCTGAAACTTCAGGAAGATGGCTCCAGCTAGTAGGTACCTGGTGCTGAGATGGTGACAGCATCCCTCCTTGTGATAGGCTGGGAGGAGGGGTCTCACTGTGTACAAAAGGGGGGTATTCCTGCTAGTGTCTGAGCATGCTATTCCTCCCTCCCTCCCCTGTGCATTGGGAGCAGCTACTGAGACTTTACTTTACATTACTGCTTGCAGAGTACCCACTGTAATGACAGCCAGGCAGCAGCAGGGAGGCGCTCTAGTGTGTGCACACTGCATCAGCTCCCTGGATGGTGGAGGTAAGAATTTACCTTCCTCAGTCTCCCTTGGTGCAGCAGCAGATTAGCCATGTGCAGCCTAGTAACCCCTGCATTGCTGGCACTGGCCCCAGTACACTACATACACACTGTCAGATGCTCAGTTACTAGTACTGACCTCTCCTCTTGCTTCAGGCTCATTTGATACAGTTTCAATGACTCATTCTGGCTCCTCCCACTCTGCTCCTTCTGCCTGTTCCCGGTGATGGCTGGTGTATGCAATGCGGGCGGAAACGGGCAGTACATTCAGGCTCCCACCTTACTGTGCACCAGTATGTGGTGCCGAACAGTGACTGCATGCGATATTTACTGGCAGTGACCATGCACAGCAGGGGGTGGAGCTCATAGTCCAGCCCTGTCATGGTGCAGTGGAGCTGGAGGCAGAGAAAAACTGTGCGGTACAGGGACGGTGTGTGACGCCTTCCCCTGCGCCAGTTAGCAAAAGTATTATACCCGGCATTTAAACACTGGACATTGGGTGCTTCGGCCAGTTGCTGCTGTAGCCTGTGACAGGAAAAAAAAAATTCTGTCCCAGCAGTCCTGCAGATATTGTGGGCCTATTTTGATGGGAGGGGCTGGAGCTGCAGCCCACCCCAATGTTAATCCAGCACTGTTCATAATCAGTATTATGCTACAGTCCCTTGCACCTCTAGAAGGCTGGGTGGATCTCCCACTTCCTAGTGAAGTGGGTAGGATGGTGAGATAATATTGGGAATTGCGAGTCCAAATGGAAGGGAACGGGACTAAAATTATGCAATTTGCATTATTTTAGCCCTGCCCCTTCACCATGGACTCGCAATTCACAGCATTTTGCCGCACCCCCTTTAAACCGGTACAGTCATTAATTGAACAGGTTCTGTGTCTGATTAAAACCAGGAGAAATGCAGGCTTTAAGTCAGCCAGCCACAGAACGTGTTTAATTCATGAGAATCCCGGTTTAAAGGGATAGTATGATAAGTATATACGAGACAGACAGACACACAGAGATACACACACACACATACACACATAGCACTGTGCAGGGGTCCATTACTGAAATTTTACCCCACAGCCCTGCTCCCAGCAATTTGCAACTTTCACAAACATTCCAGCCTCTCTGTTTTCACTGTCGCATCTTCCCTGCAGGTACAGAGTGATCAAAACACTGTGCGAGGGAAGGCAGCACTGACTATGCATAGAGCTGACTAAGGAGCAGGGGTTGTAGCTCGGGTGGGTCCTGTGGAGCATGAGCTCCGGGCGCCAAAATGGACTGAGGGCGCCATCCAGAGTTCCAGAATTCATGGGACACTGCACAGTATGATGGCCGCCTGTTAGTTTTATCTCGCTTTGTTTGCTCTATATCCTATATAAGTTACAGATCTGAGATCCGTTTCTACATTTTATGCTCCCTCAAGCTCCCCAGATTGTCTCCCCTCTGTGATCATCTTGTCACCTCCCCTTTCCTGTCAGATTGATTACATTCACTTCTCGCCTCTTTAATTCCCTCCCCTCTCTACCCTGTTATTGGCTCTTGACCTCTGTCCACTCCTTTCTTATTGGCTTCTTTCACCACCCCTCTCTGATCGACTCTTTGTCCCTCACTTCTCCGTTCTTATTGGCTTCTGTCACCACCCCTCTCCTCTCCTTATTGGCTTCTGTGACCACCCCTCTCCTCTACTTTTCTTATTGACTTCTATCATCACCCCTCTTCTCTCCTTTTTTTTATTGGCTTCTATCACTAGTCCTCTCTGATTGGCTTTGCCCCTATCCTCTGCTTTTCTTATTGGCCTCTGTCACTGGCCCTCTCTGATTGGCTTTGCCCTTCCCCTCTCCTTTCGTATTGGATTGACACCTGCCCTCTCTTGTCAGCACTTTCCTCTCTCTTCTCCTTTTTGATCCCCTCCCTCTTTCTCTCCTCATTCATTCATTGTGCTTTAATGGACTTAATAGTTACACATCTGAGGTAAAATCCTAAACTTCAATTATAAGGTATAAGATTAAAAAGAGTCACTGCTTTTCTATTTAAAGTAATGAGATATTCCCAGGCATGACCACACAGTGTTATTTGAAAGGTCTTTTAAAAAATATTAGGAGACCTGAAATAATAATAATGGTGGTAGACAGAACAAGATTAGTAGTACTCACATTAATATAGGTGCAATGTAAATTTGCAAAGTGGGAGCATAGCTAAGAAGGGAGCTTCCTATAGGTGTCCCCACTCCAGTGAGCTGCTCGTGGCAGTGATTGCATTAATAAGCTGTGCACCCTGTGGAATTTCACTCTAGCACGTGTATTCTGTCAGTTTAAGTTAAATGATCAGAAAATATACTACAATCTCCTCTATTGACTAATAACAATGATTCAAAGTCAGATCCTAGGTGCTATACATAAATAAAGCAGTGCCAAAGGAGCTACCCCTTAATGTCAGATCACCGAAGCATTCTATTCCATCAATGGGGCCTCCATACCACAGCGTGGTACTGTCACTGTTTGCTGCTTTTCTCTTCACTTCAGTATTCCCCTACAGACTGGCTATACCCCACTGGCACAGTTCAGTACAGGTTGGGGGGGTGCTATGACGACATGCACTTTCTCCGGGCATCATGGTTCCACGCTACTCCTCTGCTAAGGAGTGCTCTTCTCCCAGCACAGCTTAGATCCTGGCACGGTCATTATGACCATTATAGACACTCACTGGAGAGAGAGCATAGATGTTGCTAACACGTATGGGGTGAGAATGGATCGGAGAGGGGCCCAAAGGTGGTTCTTTGCCTGGGGCCCCATGAGATCTTAATCTTCCTCTGCATACCTCACTGCAAGGTATTTATGGCAGCCCAGCCTCGCCACCTCTGCACAATAGCTTCCAAATAATGTAAACCACAATTGTTTCCAAATAAAAAACAAATACCCCTGATATAAAAATGTACTGCCCCAATATTAAATAATTATCTAACTTTTTCATTCTGTCTTGGTCTGACTTAAACCAAAGTGAAAAAGGATAATCCATAGCCTCTCAGATAACTGTGATTGGTTGAGCAGTGTAAAGCTGGGTACACACTTGTCGATATATATTGTTTTCTCAGGTGACAAACAATATATTGGTAGTGCATTGGCGGATGTGTACCCCCGATTTGTCTGTGAACTACATCATTCATGGACATATCAGGTCGACCCTGCAGCACAGCCAATGCAGATATATCATCCAGATATATCAGTACATCTGAATGTGTGTACGGGCGACCCACCAACCACTCATACACTAGCCGCATAAACCACCAACACTGACATCACAACTGGGCAGGCAAATTTAAATGCCCACCCAGTTGTGATGTCTGACCAGACATATTGAGAGGGCTTACCAAATCGGCCACTCGGTCAGCGTGAAAGTCGGTCAGCCGCTAGATCAATCAAGTGTGTACCCAGCAGACGATTTACAATTTCTGAATGGCTATTACTGGCCATTGTATGTTGGGTACTCCTTGGGTTGTG